>JAJIBD010022866.1:0-34735 GCA_021461705.1 Cryptotis parvus | reverse complement strand
TTATTAAAATTTAAGCAAAGGCAGTTTTAAGGAAATTTATCACCATGTAATCAGTGGAGACTTACAGAGGGTCAGAGCACTTAACTGAGTATAAGATCTTCACTAATTTTAAGGAAAAAGACACACAATTTAAATATATTTCTTTGACATTGTTTTATTTATTATTATTATTTAAAATTTATTTAAACACCACAATTTCTAAGAGTTGTTTACCATACAGTTCCAACCAGCAAAATTATTCAATACTCCAACACCAGTCTCACCCACCAATGGCCCCTTCTACCACCAAAAACTCTCATTTGCACCCTCCATATCCATGCTTGCACTAGGAATTAATTATATTGTTTATTACAAAATATATCTTGGAATGGGTATTTGCTTTAAATTCATGTCCTTTTACTGGATTGTTACCTGCGAATCTGTGTGCTATTGCTTTTGCTTATTGAACTTATAAAACTTAGTGGGACTCTACTCAGTTATTCTTTTTGTTTTTCTTTGTTTGGCTTTTTGGCTCATACCCTGCAATGCTTATGGGCACCTCTAGCTCTGCACTCAGGAATTACTTCTGGCTATGCTCGGGGACTATGCGGGATGCCAGATTTAGAACCTAGGGTCTGCTGCATGCAAGGTAAGCACTGTACTATCTCTCTGGCCCCAATACACTTCCTTTTAATAAAGATGTTCATGTTTATTTCTTACAAATGTTTAATATTCAATCCCAAACCCACACGCCATCACAACTACAGACAACAATTATTTCAAATTTTCTCTACCATTGCTTGAGCCTGTCCCCGGCAGAGACATAAGTTATTTTTTGTATTGCTTATTATAGCTAATTTGCTGATATATGGTCAAGAAATATTTTCTTAGAAGAAAGTTAATGAGGATTATTCACATCTGCCAATGGAACAATTGGGCCATCAGGCCCTTGATATAAGAAATTACTGATATGCTGTGACAGAATAGTCATTGTGACTACACATGCTTTGTTATTGGGGCCTTATACTTAATCTATAAAATGTGATGTTACTGGTTTAATAATATACTAAAGCTTGAGATGTCGCTTGAAGCTACATAGGCCAGAATTCCAAAAAATTATAACTGAGTTTTTTGACTATGGCTAGAAATGATATTTCTTTGGTGTCAGAGGCAGTTCATGGGCTGACCACTCAGCCTTCTGAAGCACAGGGAGAAATGGAGCTAAAAGTCCATCCCTGACTCTGGACACAGAGAATTCTGTGGCAGAAACTTGCATACCTGAGAATTTTCAAGGATTCACTCATGGGTGAGTGCTAGTCAGGGCAGTAGTCTGGCCTTAAGCATGGCAGCAATTGTGAGGTGTGGAAATTTATTGGCTGATGGGGTCTGTTAGGAAGGGCCTTCTCCAAATCCGCCCTCACTGAGGTGTCTCTGTAATTTCTTTGTATTTCTTTGATATTATTTTTAATTTGTTTGTTTGGGGGGCCATACCTGGCATGATGCTCTACCGACTGAGCTATCCGGGCTCTCACAGAGAATCTGAGACTCACAGACATTGGGCAGAGATGCTACTGGCTCTCCCTGTGCTCAACCCCTCACGAAGGCTCCAGGAGGATGGTGAATTCTGAACCCTGGTCCACCAGCCCAGCAGAGCCTCACAACAAGCCAGACGAATCCCCACACTCCCATAAGGGGGCCTCCATTTTCCACATATGGACTTCCCCCTCCATCAGAACTCCACCCACCAGACCAGTTATCAGCCTGGCTTGCTCAGCGGAGCCACAAGCGGCTGTAGTGTTCTTCAATAAATGCTGGATGTTTAGATGACTCCAGGAGTTTGCTAACCACAACTGGAGAGCCTGGCATAAGCCACCCTATGGCATTATTTGATAATGCCAAATACCAGTAACAGTTATAGACCTCATTCCCAGGACCTGATGGAATGGTTTGAGACTCTTTTATGTTCCTGGAGCAAGCAGGTGCCCTTGAGCTCTACTTGCATGATACAGGTCATATGGAGATATTACTGGTGCCGCTCAAGCTTAATCGCATGATGAACCGGGAAGAGTGATACAGTATTCCTGGCATGAGGCTCGAGCTTATTCCCTGTCTCTGTTCTGTAAATCATTCTTGGCGGGATTGGGGATGCTAGGTGGTGCTGGGCATGTCAGCCAGGAAGGAGCACTCTCTGCAGAGTATCTTTATAGTACTCTCCGAAATCTTTATCCTACATAGCTATTTGAATTCTGATAATGATTTAAGTGCACCTATAGAATAATATAGACATATAGATGACTATATCTGTTGTTTTTCCATACTTCAGGTTTCTATTTTCTTTAAATGTTGGTGGTTAAGCCAACGAGCTTGAATTCGATAGATCAGGAGAATAGCCCCCATAAATCCTTTTTACTTTAAATATTTGTTTATTTAAAACAAGGGTGAAGGCTGCAAAAATAGAAACTCCATTTCTACATTACATCGAATTTGATCACTTGATCACGTGAATCCCGTTATTCATCGATTTGCTCGAGCGGGCCCCAGTACATTTCCATTGGACCCTATAACATGTCAATGTAGCCCAATGGCATCTGGTTGATTCAGGAATATGAAGAGCCACAAACCGTTCCTTCAGGGTCTTTACAAGGAAGTCTGACCATCTTGTAGGTGGGGCGGCCAGCGTGATCTTTTGATATCCCGTGGGATCCAGTCGGTAACGGCTCTAGTCCAGTGGTTGTCTCCAAATCGCATTACATGTCCAGCCCCATCTGAATTTCGATGCCTTGGCAAACGAGAGAGCATCCCTGATTCTGGAATAGTGCAGGAGGTCAGAACTCCGGATTCCTTCTCTCACTTGAGTGAGGTGTGATATTCCAAGCATAGCTCTTCGATTCCTCTCTGGGAGATCCAATAGCATTCTCATCCTGCTTTAGGCCCAGGTCTCTGAGGAGTATGTTAATGCAGGGAGAACAGTGGAGTCAAAAGAGATGTGCCCGGAGCCGAGGTTCTTTGTCCTTTTTAGCTATTTCTTCGATGCCTTTGAAGGCATTCCATGCTGCTCTTCTTCCTCCTGCGCAGCTCAGGTTTTAGGTCGTTCATCATGTTGATTTTTACGACCTAGGTACAAATAACTGCTGCATTCAGAGATGTTTGTTCCATTGAGAGTGAATGGGGCCTCTGGAACTAGTTCATTCTTCATGAACATTGTTTTCTTGAGATTCAGCTGTAGACCTATCTTTCCACATTCTCGGTCGAAGGTCAGCCAGCATTTGTGCCGCTTGGCTAATGGTTGGTGTTATTAGAAACGATGTCATCAGCGAAGCAGAGGTGGTGTAGTTGCCGACCATCTATCTTCACTCCCATTCCTTCCCATTCTAATTGTTGCATGATGTTCTTGAGGGTGGCACTTGAAGGAGTTTTGGTGAAATGGTATCACCCTGTCGAACCCCTCTTTTGACATTAATGATCACTTCTTTGTAGAATGGTGAGATCCTGGTGGTGAATCCGTAATACAGCTCACAAAGGATCTTGATATATTGGATTTGAACACCCTGTTTGGCTAGGGGCTTCAACGACTGCTTCAGTCTCCACAAAATCAAAGGCTTTCTGTGAAATCAATGAACGTGAGACAGAGCGGCATCTTGTACCCCCTGCAAACCTCAATGAGCTGCGTTACTGTGTGGATATGGTCAATTGTGCTGAATCCTTTCCGGAAGCCAGCTTGCTCGCATGGTTGTCCTTCATTTAGGGTTCTGCCAATCCTGTTCAGGATGACTCGTGGTTAACAGCTCGTAGATTACGGACAACAGGCAGATGGGGCGATAGTTGCCGATGTCATGAATGTCTCCTTCTTGAACAGTAGAACTGTCCTGCTGGTTTTCCATTGGGAGGGCACATTGCATTCGGACAGGTAGCGTGTGAAGAGCCGAGCTAGTGTATTGATGAGTACCGACGGCAGATTCTTCAGGTGTTCGGGTCTGACTTGTCTGGGTCTGGGGCTGTTCCCTTCTTTACCGACGAGATGGCATGTCAGATTTCAGAAGGGAGAACGTTTGGAATGACATATCCATCCTGGGAATTTGGTATGTGGGCAGGTGGTGGGGGCTATCAAAGAGATTTGAGTAGCGGAGTGTTAGCCCAGCGGGAGGGGCGTTTGCCTTGCACGCTGGGTTCGATCCCCAGCATCCCATATGGTCCCCGAGCACTGCCAGGTGTAATTCCTGTGTGCAGAGCCAGGAGAAACCCCTGAGCATCGCCAGGTGTGACCCAAAAAGGCATATATATATATATATATATATATATACATATATATATATACATACATACATTATAATGGAGCCAAGATTTCCACTTCCTACTGAAACAGTTGGTTTCTACAAAATAAAAATGCAAGGTTTACACATTACATCGAATTTAGTATGAATAATTTTTAAATAAACTTTTGGATGCCAGGGAAAAAAGTCGATAGATTTTTAAAAAATTATGCCAATGGTCATTAATTATATGAAATTATTTGAAAGAATTGAAAGATTTGAAAGATTTCAAAACCACAATTTATTTGCATGTAGGTGAAATATATGTTTTTTCAAGGAAAATGGTTTCTCAAGTCCCCTGTTTAAAATGATCTTTTTTCTAAATCACTCCTCAATGGAATAGTAGTTGGGGTCTTATTTCTCTTTAGAAATAAGACTCTTTTACGTTACTGTTTAGGAGTACATAGTCAGATACTATATATTTCTATCATTCAAAACTGACAAATTGCACTTATAATAATCAGTTGCATTAAAGAAAATGCTCAACTTCGAGAAATATTGACTTATCTGTCAGCTAGGAAATATAACGGAGACTCATCCCTCCCACTGTTGTGTCTCCATATCACACTGATACTACAAGGATATGCTGACTCTTAGAGAGAATCTGATTAGGATAGAGTCACTTTTACAGTCATTTTATAGGTGAAAGTGCACTTGGGCACCTTTAAAAAAATTTAATATTTTTAAAATGTTAAAAATTTAATATTTTTAAAATATTAAAAATTTAATATTTTATTTAAAAGAAAATATTATTTTAAATAATATTTAAAATAATAATACTATTTTTAATATTATTTAAATATTTTGACTTTCAATTCTCTGACAGCTTCAAGACTTTACAAAGAGATAGAAGAAAATTAGAAATGGATTACACTTTTTGCTTGCCTCTTCTGATATCAATCTCTACTCCCTTCACCATAGTTTAGAAAACAGAAAAAAATATCAAATAACATTGATTGGTACTATAGGATTTCTTGCCTTCAACTTCTGGACATTTCATATCCCCATTTGTTGTTGGTGATTCCTGTTTAATGATTGCATGCATGGAGTCTGACTGAAGCTTTCATGTGTCATAAATATCCTTTAACAACAGAATGCTATTAACTTACACATTTCATTGTACTACAATGAACTTGCTTTTCCCTTATTTTTTTCTAAAAAAATTCTTAGATCTACTTACATAAGGCAATAATTCACTTTTATTATTTCAAAATTTATAAATTTAGACAATGTAGTTTACAATGCTATTGCCATCAATGTTTCAAGAATACAATGTGGCTATACCAGACCTGCTACTAGAGTTTCAGCATCCATTCCAGACTGTCTCTGGATCACCTCTGTGCTCTCACCACCAGCATTTTGCAAACTAAAAACTAAACACTATGGGTAAACTCTAAGCATCTGGCTATTATTTTATTTCTCTACTACATTTCTTTAAACTTTACATACGAGAGAGGCCATTCAATATTTGTTTCCCCCTTGACTCACTATATTCAGCATTATATCTTCCCAGGTAGCAAAACGAAACAAGGTTACAGTTGTGTTAATGTTAGTGTTTTGGGTGGACATTTACTTTGAATTTCCACTAAAACCAAAGTGCCAAAGTCCCTCCACTACTGTCCATATGACATTTTCTCATCTGCAATTTCCATACCCTGCACCTCATAGACAATAATTTAAGTTGTATAAATTTTTGTCCTGTTTGAGACAGTTATTTAACAGTATTTTTGCACTTAGAAATATAGCCAAGCTTTTCATCTTATAAAGGAATATAACCATTGAGAGGTTAGAACATCTTTACTTTGAAATTGAATGCTTTAAATTCATCCAAAGGAAATTTGGAGGTGAAACATAGACATTTCTTCAATAATAAAATACTTTCTCAGGTTTAGTGCTGTCTTTATTCTTGCCTATCTGTTGAGGCTGGAGAGGCCGGGTTGCATGGAAGGTAGAGTCAAGGTCTGAATCAGTGACCCGCCTTTGGTGTGTTGTTCATTTTATGGCTTGGACAGTAGTGCATACATTTCTCTATATAGTTTATTTTATAATACATTGTTCTTAAAGTAAGTATTTTGAGGTTTGAAGGTTTGAAAATACATGAAAATAACAGCACAGAGTACTGTTAACATGAAATACATTTTCCTATTGGGCTACCTGTTGGGCTCTTGAATTTCAAAGACACATTTTATGTTCTCTCAAATGATGAAAAGAAAATCCTGATCTGCCTACTGGCTTCCACTTGCCTTTTTTCTCTCCTTCCCTGCTTTCTTCCCTCTCTCCCTTCCCTCCCTCCTTCCCTGCTAACTACTTCCTCCCTCACTTTCTTCCTATCACCACTCCTCCTTTGCTATTCTATTTCCTCCTTTCTTCCTTATTTCCTTCTCTCCTTTCTTCTCTTTCCCCTACCCTCTACCCAGTCCACCTCTGCCTTTCCTCTCTCTTGTTCTCCATTTTATTCATCTCTTCCCATTATTTTCTCTTCACAGCCATTCTTTCAACACACTTTAGCACTGCAGTACAGGTCAGTGCAATCAATATCGTATACAGAAGGGAACTGCAAATTCTGAATTCCCTATCTAAGACTTTTCCAAAAACACTTCTGTAACCTATTTAACTTGTAATGAAGTATAACCTGGGAGTACAGGGACATTAACATTTATTCTTAGTCAACTAGGTGTGGATTAAGTGTGTGAACTAGGTGTGAATCAATGAATGGCCTCATGTTCTTCTGAGGAACAATTTTAAAGGTGTTTTAGAGTTCCCAAGTTTTGAAGCCCACTTGCCAGGATGGTATCTAACTTGAGAACATTCCTTCACTTTCATCTAGTTTGACTTTCCATTATCTATGTATTTCATCATTTTATTTAATATTAAATCTAAAATAGACTACCAGTATCCAAGTCCTTGCCTCAGGCCCTGTTTCTGTGAGTTTATCAAAGACAGATCTCTTTATCAAGTCATTTATAGTTGTCACAAAAATACACAAATCAAAACTGATAGAAACAATGAAGGGTATTTATAATTTACACAGGTAAAACTTTGAGAGAAAAGAGTGGTTTTATCTGAATCTTGAGCCCTGCGCTTTTGACATATTCCTAGATCTGACTTCTCTCCATTGTTCCCCTTGATGTTTTTTAATTTACCAGCTTCCTCCTTTGCTTGATGTGTTTCATGTTCTCCAGTTTGGTTTCAGTGCTTCTTATAGTCATGTGTGTTGTGTGATATGGAAGCAGCAATACCCCTTTTCCCAGGATGTTTAGAAAATCTGAGAGCAACGTGATTGGATTACCTGGGTGCTAGGTCTGTACCAACCACATTCAGTATGACCAGAGAGATCAAATATGAAATTAGACTGATTAGGGTGAGTCCTGGAGTTCACCTGGATCTATGAAAGGAACTATTGTTTTCAATTTCACTTAATCCCCCATCAAATATTATAACTCTTTGGAAGGGTAAATTATTAAATAGATGTTGATGTGGTAACACAAAATACCAACCATTTTATATCACAGGATTGTGGTAAAGCTAAAATGAAATATCTATGAATATACTTAATTCTTATGTATAGAAAATTTCAATAATGATCAGAAGACCACATCTCCTTTTTTGCTGCTTTTCAGTAAGAATCAGACCATTTGTAGTAATGACACCAAATCAGATGTGTTTGGG
The DNA here is from genome assembly GCA_021461705.1 of Cryptotis parvus. NCBI lineage: Eukaryota > Metazoa > Chordata > Mammalia > Eulipotyphla > Soricidae > Cryptotis > Cryptotis parvus. The sequence continues at coordinate 26,777 of JAJIBD010022866.1, read as the reverse complement.
AAAAAAGTTTAGATAAATTTCTTTATATATACTAATATTTACTAAATATCACATATAAAACATGTATGGAGAGGCGCATGTTTGCATATGTCTTTTCAGGCAAAATTGGACTGAAACAGCTATTATCTCCAGCTTCCCAGCTGTCACTCTTGGGTTAAAGGGAACAGGAAGGTTATTTAGGTTGAAACAGTTTTTTAGTAGCAATAGCCCATTCTGACATTGTGACTATTCAATTTTTGTTCCTCACAAGAGGAAAATAACATATTGATGTGACAGACTATCTATATTCTGTCACAAATATAATATCCTCCTGTTATAGCATTCTTAAAATCATAAAAAAATTTGAGAAGTAACTGACTATGGCAATTAAAGCAGTGCATTTGAGAATACAACTTCTAAATCTGAGTTTTGGCACCAATAAATTAACAGTTATAAAATAACAGTTTATAAAACTATACATGGAACTGTGATTTTAAACCAAGGAAATCCCAATTGGAATAGGAAATTTTTTCCTAAATGATATGAGTTCCTGTTTTTCATGTATAAAGGTTTTGGTCAGAGCAGTTTTTGGAATAAATGACACTAGAAAAATTTAATGAGGAAAATACAATGTAAAATCTTTTTCTTCCTGTATTTATTAATAAAGTAAAATAGTGATTATGTGCTAAGGCACAAATAGGAGAAAAATGCACTAACTCAGGAAAATAAATAAATCAGTATTAATCCTTACCCTGCTCTACAGTGATAACTGTGCTTTGTGAGTCACTAATTGAATATATGCCGAGAAACTGCCTTCTTTGAAAATGACTGGCAATTGAGAACATATCACTGCCTCGCAGTAACCTAGAGTTATAGTTACTCAGACTCAAGCTCAAGGATAAACAAAGAAAGTGAGGATTAGTCAAATAATGCTATAATAACTCAGGGTATTTTCGAGTGACTGAGAAAATAATTTCTAATCTTCAATCTCTGGGGAACTGAGCATCTTCTTTGACTCTACTGCCTTTGCAGATAACAGGTAATGACCTAATGAGCAAGAAGTAGTGAATCTTTCAGTTGATAGTAATTGATTAAGTTCACAAAGCAGGGTAAAACTAGCTTGAATTGAATATTGATATTATACATAACTTGATGACATATGCAAAATCTCCTAAAGCATCTTGGTTTCTAAAGTTAAACACTGTTGCCCAATGACACAGATGTGACGTAGCAAGGTGACTAAATCTTGGTTTAAGAGCTGGGCCGGAGTGATAGTCCAGCCAGTAGGGCATTAGTCTTGCATGAGACTAATTTGGATTCTATCCCCAGCAGCCCATATCATCTTCTGAGAAACTCCTGGAGTCATTCCTGAGTACAGAGCTAGGAGTAAACCCTGAACATCACTGGGTATGACCCAAAAAAGCAAAAGATAAATTAAAGAATTGGGTAAATAGAAAAATAATTCAGGTTCATAGTGTCCAACATGAAAGGCACGTCACAAGTAAGATAATGATGAAGAGTAAATGCTGTAGAAACTCAAATGTATGTTTGAGTAAATAAATCTTCATTCTATATTCCTCTGGAGCAACATTCTTTCAACCGGGAGTTACATGACGCTTTTTGAACCCCTAGGATATTCCAGGATTATGTAAACAAAGGACCATGCATGAGACTGGGAGTCCACGTGGTAGGGAATGGGAGTCTCAAGGAGAAGATAAGGTTGGAAGTGGTGCACAATCAGAAACTGCTTGAGAAGCACTTATTTAAATGTCACATTCAGCTTCCTCTGGAGAATTTATAGGGATTTCTGCACAACATCAATAAAAATTTTTATACTAGTAAGTACAGCCCAAGAGTGGGTCTAATCAGATCGTTGTCATTGAGGACAGAGCCCCTCATCTCTAGTGATGTTATTGAATGCAAGTAAAAATTGAAATAAATAAATTAAGATTCAAGGATTAATATTTCTGGACTCAAATACTTTTTACTTTACCCTTCCAGCTACTGAAAATATTCCTTGGAGTTATTTCTCCAGATATTACTGAAACTTATTATTTCCAAGTGTTGTTCCCAAAAAAAGAAAGATCCTGGGCATATCAGAGGTACAAAGATGGGAAGAATGGAATCTTCCCATCTTTCTTGAAAATATCACAAGACACATTTAATACATAGGTAATGGAAAAGCACAAATTTAAATGGGTTCTAATGATTGCAGAAACTACATACATTATAATCTCCTCTTGTTATTTGTTTAAGAATCCCATAATATCTAAGAGTGTTTTTAAAGTGAAATGTATAGGTTGGTTTTGATTTGTCTTCTAAGGAAAGCATTGAAATTGGTTGAATTGGAAATATCCATCTAATAGCCTTTAAAAGGTACTGAAGTTTTAGTTATGTCCTGGCCAAAAAAATCAGTGAATAGTATTTTCCACAGCAGCAAATCTCTCTATCTCAAAGGTTTGATTTCATCACATGAAAGTTTAATAAAGCGTCATGAAGAAATTTGCAATGGAGAATTCACAGTGTCCATTATCTCTATGAAGAATAAGAGATTTGAGTCTAGCATTCTTGTTCTGCTGGGCATTGAAATATAAAGCATCAGGTATAAAATATACCAGAGATCAAGTATATTTGGGACTCCCTGACTATGAGCAGTGATTTCTCAGATTCAAAGACAAAAGAATTTTACCCTAAACTGCTTTGTTACCCAAGAAAATAAAGTGTTAATCTTCTATGAAATATGTCTTAAGAATATCCCTGCCAAAGGAGCAAGCTGATCTATGTGCCTGTTCCTATTGCTCCAATGAATATCTTTCAAAGATGTTTCCAAGGATAATAATTAGATGCTTCAAAGTCTTGCTAAACACTAAATAGTGTGAAAGTTTCTAACAATACTGAAACTATGAAGTAGTCACTTTTTGGAGCTAACCTCTGCTGAGAATGTTTAAAAGTCATTCAGTTAAATAAATGGTTTAAACAGTTTTTTGAGGGCTGGAGCGATAGTCCAGCAGGTAGGGTTCTATCCCCCGGCATCCCATATGGTCCCCAGAGTACCGCCAGGAGTAATTCCTGAGTGCATAGCCAAGAGTAACCCCTGAGCATCGCCGGTTGTGACCCCCAAAATCAAAATAAATAAGCAAATAAATAAAAATAAACAGTTTTTGATAGTTCAGTTTTTAGGTATATCATAGTTCAACACCAATCCCACCAGTGTCAAGTTCCTTCCACCATGTTCACGTTTCCTATCCCCACCCTCAAACCCTCCCCATCCTTGACTGTTAACTTGACAGTCATCTAACAATGTTCCTGTAATTGCAGCTTAGATCTCCTGTTCTCAGTAGTGTTTGGTCTGAGTTGGATAAATGGCTATCTATACCATTCACCATATCACCAGAAAAACTGAAACCTGATGTCTGTTCACCCACTGTTACCCATTTTCTTCATCCCCTTGATTTCTTTCTTTCTCTGATCATCTCCTCTATAAAACTATGGGATCAAGGGTGATTGAGGCATCCCCCTTAACTACATTTTCACATCCAGTATTCTATCTACCACAGATAAGTGACATCATCCTACGTTTGTCTTTCTTCTTTTGGCTTACCTCACTTGACATGTTATCTTCCAGTTTCAACCATATTGCAGCAAATTTTGTGATTCATCATCTATTTCAGCTCCATAGTATTCCACTGTAGTGTGTGTATAATGAAAATGTGAGATATCTATATCTGTCTATCTATATATATGTCTATATAGATATATCTATAGAGCTATATGGATATCTATTTATCTATCTAGCTATCATCAAAGAAGTCCAAATCAATACAGCAATGACATAGCATCTCACACCAGCAACATTAGTACATATTAAAAAAACTAGGAGCAACCTGGGTTGGCAGATTTTTTTTTTTGGTAAAGATTTATAAAGATTCTCTTTACATAGAGATAGTAGAGCACATAGAGTTGATGATATGTATCACATTTTACATATATATCTCACATTTTATATATCTCACATTTTCATGACCCATTTATCTGTCATTTGACACCATTATGAATTTCATATCTTAGCTATTGTACTGAGCTTTTCATTACTGAATGCAGCAATGAATAACGGTGTGCATGTGTCCTTTTGAGAGTACTGGGGGTAGATGCCCAAAAGTTGAATTGCTGTGTCATACAGCATTTCAATTCTAAGGTTATTGAGATTTCTCCATACTGCTTTCCATTTCCACAGAAATTATATCAGACAATTTTCTTACCAATAGTAGATAAGAACTATTTTCACCACATCTCTGCCAACAAAGATTGTTCCTAGTACTTTTCGATATGTGCCATTCTCACTGGTGTGAGATGGTGTGTCATTGTAGTGTGAATTGGATTTCTTTGTTGATAAGAGGTGCTCTAGCAATTTTTCATGTTCTACTGAACTGTCTATGTAATGGTATTTTTGTACCTAAACTTAACATAGCTAAGAACCACTTTTTATACTAACTTTTAATACCTTAAACCTAGGCCCTATTTACAGGTTTATCTTGATTATCAAAGGCAGTCCTTGCAGCAATCAGAAAATATGACTGTTAATTGAAGGTGAATTCCCAGTTTCCTCATTTATAACTTGAAAGTTACTTTGCTTATTAAAAAGAAGATGCAACTTAAGATCTGTGATACTCCATATTGGAAAATTATACAAATACTTGTCACCACACTTGTCTTCCCATTGTTCATTGATTTGCTTGAGCGAGCACCAGTAATATCTCCATAGTCATGTCACATGCTAGTGTAGCCCGAGGGCATCTGCTCACCCAGGAACATGAAGAGCCTCAAACCATTCCTTCAGTTCATGGGAATGAGGTCTATAACTGTTACTGGTTTTTGGCATATCAAATACAACATGGATAGCATGTCAGGCTCTGCCGTGCGGGTGGTATGCTCTCAGTAGTAGGCTCTCCTCGTGCATTTACAGATGAACCACAATGGGGAGAGATCGGTTTTTCTCTTGTGTGGAGCTCTGATGATATTGAAAATGGCTGCCGTCTTGGTGTGGGGACAAAACTTTATCAGGATGGTGGGCCATCTTGCAAAACTTCTTGCAAAACTCTATTGGAATGGCAGGCCAGAGCTAGAACCTGCCTTTCCTCCCGGGTAACCTCATGATCAGCTGAGCACTGGGAGAGCCGTAGCAGCTCTGCTCTGTGTATCTAAGTCTATGGATCAGGCATACCTTGACTTCATTGTAGGGTGGAACTCTGACAAGCAGGGTTTGAGATCGGCTTTTCTCTTGGGTGGAGCTCTGATGAGTTGTGTAGACCCGATGTTAAAAATAACTGTCCTCATGGTATGGGGATCCTGTGGTTTCTTGCTAGGCTCTATTGGGATGGCTGGCCAGAACTAGAACCTACCTTTCCTTCCATATGCCTCATGATCAGCTGAGCACAGGGAGCCAGTAGAAGACTGCCCTGTGTATCTGAGTCAAATACAACAACTGAAAAATGTTATTATTGATTATTATTACCTGAAAAGACAAATATTCCTCAGTTTGTTAGGTTGTGGTTGTCTATAAAAATAAAGTAGAATAAGACTGAGGTAGTGTCAGAGAGATAGTAAAGCAGATAGCTCAACTTCTTTCCATTCCTGTTATTTCATATGGTCCCTGAGCACTGCAATGAGAGCTCCCTAAGCGAAGTACCAGAAGTACGTCATTAAACATAGCCATTTGTGCCTGAAACACTTTTGAAAGCAATGAAAAGTTTGTTATTTTTTAAAAAAATAAATTTAAAAAAATTTTCTAAATAAAATTAAGCACTGTTGTTTGCAAACTTGTTTATATTACAGTTGGTTCAGGCTTCTGATCTACCACAAAAGTCACCTTCCCTCCACCATTGTTCTTATTTTTTCAAACAACCCCCAAGCCTGCCTAGTTAGCAGGCACACAATAATTTATTTTATATTGCTTATTTATTTTATTTTATTTTATATTGCTCATTTTATATTGCTTATAAATTTTGTATTGCTTATATTTTTATTTATTTTATATTGCTTGATGCAACTAAGTGGCTAATGAAGTTATTCAAAAATTCTTCGATAAAAGAAATTTTGTGAAAACTTTTATATCTCACCATGAGGTTGTTGGAGTCCTCTCAGAACTTACTTTTGGCTGGATGAACCATCTATGTTGTTTTTACTTGTTGAGTTTATTTTCCATTGAATTTTTTGCTTCTGCAATTTCAGCAAATATTGTAGAATTTAGAGTTATTTTGTATCTACATATGTGGTCACATAGTCCAGAAACATCAGGAACTTTAGAACTATGCTGATGAATTGGCGTGGTGATGGGTGTGGGAGGTTGGTGTAGCTCTGAGAATTCCAGGAGACAGGGTGTAGGAAAGGCTATCTGTCCCAATATTCCAGAGTTCTCAGTCCAAATACTAAGTACCTAGAATTATCATAGTTTGCTGTCTTTTCAGAGATTATTAGTGAAATGATGGAGTTGGGCTGTTGGCATGGCGGCAGTCGTGTGGTGTGGGAGTGGGTGTTGGAACATTAGCAAGGTGGACACTCAGCTAACCCACCCTACCAAGTGCACCCCAGAGTTTTCAACTGAGAGCTGGTGTATCTATGAATTTTAGCTGCTTGAATTGCATCTGTTTGGATATTTAGTCATGAATCAGAAGAGCAGAGATAATGGGTGTCTCAACGTAGTTGTGATTCTCTATGTATCAAAATTTAAGATAAGCTGTGAAATATTGTCAAGTACTTTTAAGGTTTCATTTTTTTGTGGAAAGCATGCTTTGGGAAATAAGCAAAATGCTATAAATAATATTTCCTATCAAATTGTATATTTCTCCAATTTTTGAGATTGTTTGATATTCACTGAATCCTTTATACAGTATTGATTTTAGTTTTATAGATTTCAAGAGTATGAGTGTCCATTATAAATAAATGAAACAATTTGTAGCTTTTTATTATCACAATAAACTCTTAAGAGTTATAAGACTTATAATTTATGTGGTTTACAGAGTTACCTTAGCTTTATTTGTTATTTTGAAGAAATTCCCATGTTTTTATTTGTTGTACTTTCATATGATCTCTTATTCCAAAGTAGGAAAAAAAATCAGGTGTTCAATTGGCAAGATGTGATCTATAGTATCTAATAGATCTGCTTCATTTGATTAAAAATGTTACTATCTATTACTAATTTTATAGTTTTTTTCTTAATCATGAAATTTTTCCCAATCAGTTTTTATACATCCATTGAGGTAACTAGATCTTCTTTATTATTATCATTAACATTAATTTTTAAATTAAATTAATCTTATGATTATTGTATAATACCCACCCAATTATGATATAAATGCATCTAATGTGTTGGTCATACTCATATATTGACAGTTATCCATATGGGAGATTATGTTTTGAGTTAGTGTATGTTTATTCTAAGTGTTATTACATAGATTTAATATCAAATAATGCTGGGGTTATTAAAGGAGTTAAATACTGTTCACTACTTGAAAAAATATTTTGTTGGCCTTTTTTCCCCCACTCTGGTAAACTCATATTTTCTCCTTAAAATGTGTCTACCCCCTTTATCTTTCTCTCTTCTCTCATCTCTCTAAATTTCTTTCAATAAAATTCATTTTCCTTCACTAAAACAAGAAATAAAAATAATTTGTGTAGAATTCCTCTTAATCTTCAGCAAACACAAGCTTTGAAACTATCTGGCCTTTTAATTTTTTAGCAAATTTATAATATCTTTATCACTTGTATCACTTGTTTTCCCATTGATCATGGATTTGTTTGAGCAGGTGCCAATAACGTCTACATGCATTGGGATTGGGGACCATTATTGTTACTCTTTTTGACATATCGAATACACCAGGGTAGCTTTCCAGGCTCTGTCGTGGCTCTGGGTTCATCCCAGGGGGCCCAGTCTTTTCTATGTCAAGCAATCAGTCATCCAACCAGGGCCCTCGGTGTAGAGCCCCTGGGTGTAGACAAGCCTATCTCCTGTCTGCCGCTCACAGCCACAGACACAGTGAGTTGACACAGCCGCTCACTGCAGCCACATCTGCAACATAATGTTCATAATATAAAATTTGTAATTTTATTCTTATATTCAATCTTTATAATATAGAGTAATATAGTACTTCTTTAACCAAATTTAGTAATTTGTGAATTCTAATGAAATTTTCTACTATATCTAAGCTATATTTTTTATTCTTATTTCTGTGTTTGTTAATGAGGTCCACTTATTCATTTCTGATTTGCGAATTTGAATCTTCCATTTATCTAAACTGGGAGGCATGGTGTGTTCTAGCCCTGGCCTGCCACCCCTGCAGCGCCTCACAACAAGCCAGACCACCCTCCCCTACTCCATGGGGCCCGCCATTTTCCATATCTGGACTTCCTTAACGTCACAACTCCACCCAGCAGACCAGACTATCACAGCCCAGATCATCGACAGCCACCCTGCAGCAGTTTTTTTTTTCAATCTGGCCTAGGTATGCTGAATCAGAGACTCTCAGACATGGGGAAGAGCTGCTACTTGCTCTCCTGTTGCAGGACTCCTCTAAGGGCCGCTGCATCTGCTCTGAATTGCCACCTGCAAATCACTTCGTAGATAAGGGGGTAGTCTAAATGTGGCAGTTTATCTGACCATGTATGCTGTACTAGCTGGTATAAATATTCTCCCATGCTACCACAATCATCGTGGGACTAGCTAGATCTTACCAGCATATTAGCCTGGCCACGTAGGACCCCTAAGTAATTAGACCAGAGAGAAATGCTGTTTGCTTCCAAGCAAACAAGCATGGCTCCCTGATATACTCAAAGGCAACTAAAATACAAAACTACAATGAAGTAGAAGAGACTTGTGAAGGCTTGGAGAAATATTTAACTGGCATTAGTATTAGTCTTTGGTACAGAGACATGCCATCTCAGAAACCCCCTTCTCTACCCTATAAAGGCATTTCCAGGCAGATCTTGGCTCAAAACATTAGCATACTAAAGGGCCTAGGTGAGGTGCAGGGAGGGATTACCTAAGGGCATTTGACCCTCCCTGCTTTCCATAACAGTGGGAGGAAGGTCTGAGTTGCAGGGGTATAAACTAGCCTGTTTCCTCTCTCCTGCTTCTTTTGTGGGCTCTCTCTTTGTGAGCGCTCACCCTTCTTGGAAGTCTTGTCTTCTTCTCCCTTTTACAGGGCCTTTACACGTGGTGGCCGCCATCTTGGCCTACACGTGGCTGGGGTTCTAGCCTGGAATCCTAAGCACCGGGCTTTTCCTTTTGCTGATTTGTATGCCTGAACCTGTGATAAGTAAAGCCTTTTAAAACTGCATCGGATTCCTGAGTTTTCATCCATTCCTCGCCGGCTTCGGAGGTAGAAGGGAACTCGCTTCCCGGCACTGTCGGGGGACCCCGGCGGAGCTCCCCGACATCTGGCGTCCCTGGGTGGGCCGAAGCATCTGAAGGTCCCACCGAGATGTTAATGAACTTTTCCTGAAGCTGGGAGCAGCATTCAAACCGTGAGTTAAAAATGGGTTCCCTCCCGGAAGTTTTTTCTTTGTTCTGGCTTCACCTGTTTCTTCAGGTGCTAGTAAAAGTGGTGACTTTTGTAACTCCGGCTTTTCTTTCAGAGAGTCATGAAATTAAATCTAGCAAACAGATTTTAAAGCTTGACGATAATCTAGAGGAAGAAAAGAAACCTCCAGAGGAGGCCGACTCTCAAACTGAAAATCTGCCCGGAGTTAATACCTCCGAAGGCATAGGTGCCCCTCTGATGGAGACTGAATCTCAAGTTGAGGGCTTCCCTAAAATTCTTACAAACTCTGATGAGGATGGGGAGGAACAGATTAATTCCCGAGCCTGTCCAGGCCTCTAAAGGCTTGTAGTTCCTCCTGTTCTAAATTTAATAGTCAAAGAGCAAAGCTCTGGGAGCTTCGCAACATTCCTCATGACCATTCTTTATTTTGGTCTTTTCTGATGCTAACTCTTGTGATTTTTGTGATAAAACTGCACCTCTCCCAACGGGAGCAGAGTGCAAGTTCTGGAGAGCAAGTTGTTAAGTTTAAAGTAAATGCTTTCCTGGACCTTTGGTTTAAGGAAATGAAAAGGCAGATTTCTTGGTGGCATCTTTATTTAATTCAGCTGGAAAAAGCTTTAGGCTCAATCTACAGTTGCCTGCCACCTTCATAAGTACCATAGCTTTCCATAAAGATAAACCGGACTAAATTGTCCGCTTTTTATTTGTCTGTGCTCCGTCCCACGTGGCTGGAGGTTTGCAGACAATTAAGTTATGTGATTGGATATTTATGGCAAATGACTTCTGGCAAATGGATAGTTTTGGCGAATGATTTATGGTAAATGTTATGGCTAAAGACAAAGTGTTAAATGTGCTCAAAAAACTTTCAAAATTCGGTTATTAAAGCAACAAAAGACAGGTATCTTTAACATTATTCACCTTAAACTTGTCTCAAGGAGAGCCGCTAAAAAACACTGATGCAGACTCAAAAACCAGTAAATTCACCTAAGTAAAAACTGTTCATAAATGGCTTGCAGGTTTAAAAGCACCTAATTTCTTTCAATATAAAGTCTTAATTTTAAATTGCAAACTGTTCAAACCTCCCGAATTGGTTCATTTCTTAATAATGATAATCTTGCTTTGCAGCCTGTTAAACATGGTCCATCTTAAATAACAATAATTTTGCTTTGCAGCCTGTTGATCTTGGTTCGTCTATAATAAAAATAACCTTGCATTGCAGCCTGTTGATGCTTTCGCTGGAGATAACCCCTTTCTTTCTTTAAAAAAAAAAACTGCCTTGGAGCGAGTTTAAAGGTAAAAGCACCTAAATAACCCTCAAAAAAAGGTACCATAAAAAATATGTATTTTCTAAGTGTTTAATGTGTAAGTGTCTTAATGTTTCCTTGCTGCTTTGAAGTGTTTAAAGGTGAAAGCACCTGAATAACCCTCAAGGAGAAGATATTTTGTAAGAATTTTCTAAGGTTTTATATATAGAAATGACTAATGAAGTTTCTTAAGGTTTTGAAGAAAAATAGACTGCCGTGTATGATGTTCAGTGTCAAGGTTTTAGAAACTATTAAGTTTTCTAATGTTTTGTTTACAGGTAAAAAAAATAAATAAAAATTAAAAAAGGAGAAAAAAAGGGTGAACTCCAAGTATAGTGCTCAATATCAAAATCTGCTAACAACTAATAAAAAATTTTTAATGCTTTTGTTCAAAGATTTACAGAAAAAGAACTTGGCTGCTGCAGATTCCTTCTATGATGCTCGAGGCTTTGGACTCTGATCACAGTGCTCATTACAAAAAAGTTTGCTAAATCAATGAAAAATTGTTTTTCTAATGATTCTGTTCACAGGATAAGATATTGGAATGCAGTAAACTTGAGCTACAGTGCTCAATACTCCGAGACTCCTAAAACAGTGCTCACCAAAAAATTTAATAATCTGCAAAAAAAGTTTTTCCTAATGTTTCCTTTCACAAGGTGTTAAAGTTTCTTCATGTTCTTGAATTCCTGCCAAAGCCTTAAAATCTCTACTTGTGATTAACCTCGAAAAGTGTTTTTGTCTCGCCTAAAATTAAGCTACAGGTACAGTTACCGGTGCCAGTGTCCACTTGCTGAAGAAGCCCTGCAAGACGCCCACACCGATGTTCCGGACACCTGTTCCAGCGCTCAAGACTCCTGTTCCAGAGTTCGAGATATTACACCGATGTTCCGGACACCTGTTCCAGCACTCAAGACTCCTGTTCCAGAGTTCGAGATATTTGTTCCAGTGTTCCTGAGACCCGATCCAGTGTTCCTGACAATTCAACGAGTTCCTGATCGCTGCTCTCCAGAGACTCATACTCATATGATCACCGCTATTGCTGTTCCAGAAGTAGCCCCACAGACTTTGTTCCAGACACCTGACTTTACATAAAATATAGCAAATTGACTCTCACAAATTATGGACAGTGCAAACTATAGTCCGTTATAATCAGACAGCTAGAAACACTTTGTCATGAACTTTGCTTTGGGTCCAAAAACAAGTTAGGATCCTAAAGTAACATGTATTATCATTTTGTAATTGGAATTGTTTTTTCTTATCTTAATTTTCTGTATGTTACTAAATATTTCATACCTTTTCAATTTTTATTAGTAAACTAATCAGGGGGAGTTGTTGCAGGACTCCTAAGGGCCGCTGCATCTGCTCTGGATTGCCGCCTGCAAATCACTTCGTAGATAAGGGGGTAGTCTAAATGTGGCAGTTTATCTGACCATGTATGCTGTACTAGCTGGTATAAATATTCTCCCATGCTACCACAATCATCGTGGGACTAGCTAGATCTTACCAGCATATTTGCCTGGCCACGTAGGACCCCTAAGTAATTAGACCAGAGAGAAATGCTGTTTGCCTCCAAGCAAACAAGCATGGCTCCCTGATATACTCAAAGGCAACTAAAATACAAAACTACAATGAAGTAGAAGAGACTTGTGAAGGCTTGGAGAAATATTTAACTGGCATTAGTATTAGTCTTTGGTACAGAGACATGCCATCTCAGAAACCCCCTTCTCTACCCTATAAAGGCATTTCCAGGCAGATCTTGGCTCAAAACATTAGCATACTAAAGGGCCTAGGTGAGGTGCAGGGAGGGATTACCTAAGGGCATTTGACCCTCCCTGCTTTCCATAACAGTGGGAGGAAGGTCTGAGTTGCAGGGGTATAAAACTAGCCTGTTTCCTCTCTCCGCGCTTCTTTTTGGGCTCTCTCTTTGTGAGCGCTCACCCTTCTTGGGGAGTCTTGTCTTTGTCTCCTCTTTACAGGGCCTTTACACGTGGTGGCCGCCATCTTGGCCTACACGTGGCTGGGGTTCTAGCCTGGAATCCTAAGCACCGGGCTTTTCCTTTTGCTGATTTGTATGCCTGAACCTGTGATAAGTAAAGCCTTTTAAAACTGCATCGGATTCCTGAGTTTTCATCCATTCCTCGCCGGCTTCAGAGGTAGAAGGGAACTCGCTTCCCGGCACTGTCGGGGACCCCGGCGGAGCTCTCCGACACTCTCCCTGTGCCAGACTGCTCGTGAGGCACCTGGGAGGCATGGCAGGTTCTAGCCCTGGCCTGCCACCCCAGCAGAGCCTCACAGCAAGCCAGACCACCCTCCCCTACTCCATGGGGGCTGCCATTTTCCACATCCGGATTCCCTCTCGTCACAACTCCACCCAGCAGACCAAACTATCACAGCCTGGCTCGCATAGCCGCTAGCAGCCACAGGGTTCATCAATAAATGCTTTATTTAGAGGTGACTACAACAGTATGCCACCCGCACGGCAAGCCTGGCAAGCTGCTCGTGTAGTATTTGATATGCCAAATACCAGTAACATTTATATTAGGTCATTCCCATGACCTAATATAATGGTTTGAGGCTCTTTATATTCCTGGAGCAAGTGGATACCTTTGGGTTCTACTAGCGTGAGACAGGACATATGGAGATGTTACTGGAGCCCGCTCTAGCAAATAGATGATTAACGGGAAGATAGTGATAGTGATTTATCTGAACTTAAAATAGTTTTAGTTCTTCCAAATGAGCTATATATTTTAAATTAGTTTTATTCTATTGAATCTCTCAATCACTTATTTTATGTATTTTTACTAATTTAAAATATTCTTTATTCTTTGAGTTCTGTTTCTCTTACTTTTTACAATTTCTTACGGTAGTCAGTTAACTATCCTCTTTGTATTTTGTTTGTGTTTGGATCACAACTATTGGTCACAGGGCTTTCTTGTGGCACTGTGCTCAGGGGATTACTCCTTGTGGGGCTCAGAATCAGATATGGTGCAGGCAACAGAAGGCAGGTTAGTCATGTGCCTTACTGTTGGATGATAGGCCTAGCTAACTTGGGAGCTTTGCTGTTTTATCCACTCACAATTAATCTATTTACATGTTCTTAATCCAAGATTCATACTAATGAGATCTCTGGCTTCTATGTAAACACTGATGGAGGGTGTGGCAGTTAAATAAGTCACCTTGACTCTGAATGATTAACTTCTGACTTATTATTATACATCTAGTAAGACTTCAATGTTATCTAGATTGGGCACAGCTCCTCTTTATACCCACTGGATCCAGCCTGGGACAGTTAGAACTTACAAGGAGACTGCTACCCTTGTTATGTAGAGATTATCGTTTAAGATTATTGGAAGGGTCATACTATGCTCTCAAGGAGGTGAGTGTAACCCTTTTAGTATGTAGAGAACAATATACTCAGAATCATCATGGTGCAGATAATAAATAAGAAGGACCTTGTGGGTAAAATCTAGGTTACATGAAGCCCATGAAATTAATATATATTACCTTATACCAGCACCCCCTCCAGTGTTTTACATAAGAGATAATCTAGAAGAAAGAATTAGTCATTGGTATAATTCTATAATAGGAAACACCCTATTATATTAATAATATATTATTATTATATTATATTATTAATATAATTAAACACCCTATTAATTCCTATAATAGGAAACACCCTTCTACACTCTTCTTTTATCTAGAAGTTGTTTAAGGTTCTTTGTTGACAAGACCCTCCCTGAAGTTAGTATTACTTTGGTGAATATAAGGAGGCTGACTTTAGGTACTCTCCCCTTTTTGAGTAGGGCTCTCTCTTGGGTGAGATCCTCTCTCTTTGGTGGGACTCCTTTTTGGTAGGACCTTCTTTGGTAGGAGTCTCTCTGGTGGAATCCTCTTTAGTAGGAGTCTTGGGCTCTTGTGTATGGTCTGAGTTCTGACTAGAGCTAGAGTCCTTTATATTGGATTGAGGTGCTAGAACTTTTGTACTATTAAAAGCCTTTTGGAAGTGTGCTGTACTTGTGAGCTTTCATTCATGCCCTGGCGGCCTCGGAGGTAGAAGAGAACTTCCATCCTGATACTGTTGGGGACCTCAGCTGCTCCCCGACACCTTACCTGATGTAATATCTCTCCAATTCTGCACTTTTGAATCAACCTTGCTAAAACTAACTTTGCTCTGATTTACGCTTTCTAAAAAATATTTTTAACCATACAGAGATGATCAGGGGTTACTCCTGGCTCAACATTCAGGAATTACTCTTGGTGGGATTGGGACACCATATAGCACTCTGGGGATCAAACTGAGGTCAGTTATGCACAACAGAAGTGCTCTACCTGCTATATATCTCTCTGATCTGGCTTTATGCTGTTTCTAATGAAACATGTGCCCTTTATTTTAAAATAATAAATATTACATTATTTAAGCATCAAGTAATTAGGATGTTATATTTTCAAACAAATAAAGGGTAAAGAGTAATAAACAGTCATTGGTTACTTTGCTAAATTCCAAGATCAAGCCCTTTAACAGAATATAATAGGAAAGTCCACACATTTAAAAAAATACACTCAGGGACACATGCACAGCCAATGTTTCTCCTTTGGTCTTAGATATGATACCAATATAGGGCAGAGAATTCATGTAAGGAAAAATGAGCAAATGAGCTTGCAAGTGCTATTCATATATTTCCCTATACAACTTCAAATGAACTTAAAGAAAATTCTTCAGATATTGTTACAAGATTGCAATGAGCATCTCTATCACTATCACTATAACTATCTTCCCGTTCATCATCTATTTGCTAGAGTAGGCACCAGTAATATCTCCATATGTCTTATCTCATGCTAGTAGAACCCAAAGGCATCCACTTGCTGCAGTAACATAAAGAGCCTCAAACCATTATATTAGGTCATGGGAATGACCTAATATAAATGTTACTGGTATTTCACATATCAAATATGACAAGAGCAGTTTGACAGGCTTGCCTTTGGGGTGGCATACTCTTGTAGTCACCTCTAAATAAAGTATTTATTGATGAACTGTGCGGCCGCTAGTGGCCGTGCGAGCCGGGCTGTGATAGTCTGGTCTGCTGGGTGGAGTTGTGAAGAGAGGGAAGTCCGGATGTGGAAAATGGCGGCCCCAGGGAGTAGGGGGTCATCTGGCTTGTTGTGAGGTTCAGCTGAGGTGGCAGTCCAGGGCTAGAACCCGCCATGCCTCCCGGGAGCCTCATGAACAGCTGGGTACAGGGAGAGCAAGTAGCAGCTCTGCCCCATGTCTGTGAGTCTCTGGTTCAGCATACCTGGGCTGGATTGAAAAAAAACCTGCTGCAGGGTGGGTGCCGATGATCCGGGCTGTGATAGTCTGGTCTGCTGGGTGGAGTTGTGACAAGAGGGAAGTCCGATGTGGAAAATGGCGGCCCCCATGGAGTACCGGGTTGTCTGGCTTGTTGTGAGGCTCTGCTGGGGTGGCAGGTCAGGGCTAGAACCCGCCATGCCTCCCGGGCGCCTCATGAGCGGCTGGGCACAGGGAGAGCAAGAGCAGCAAGATTAGAGATTAGCATCTCTAATCTTTAGTATTTTATAACTGTTTTGACCTGCCCCTCAAGGCCTTGCAGGTGTGACCTCGGTGCCTTGCTGTTTCAGCAGGTGGCAGACAGGAGACATGCTTGTCTACACCCAGGCCTCGGTGCTGTGGGCCCTAGATGGTTGATGGTCTGACACAGATAAAGACTGGCCCCCCTTGGGATAAACCCAGAGCAACAGCAGGGCCTGGCAAGCTACCCATGGTGTATTTGATATGCCAAAAACAGTAACAATAATGAACCTCATTCCCAACGAATAGAGACACTACTGGTACCTGATTGAGCAAATCAATGAACAATGAGAAGACAAGACAAGTGAAGTGATGGTTTTAATTAATTGCTAAACTTTAGTGAGGAAAGTCTGTAGAATTTTCTGCTCTGGTAAATTAATATCAAAACTTAACACCACTGTTTATCTTTAATTAAAAGATTTTATAGTTTCTCTTTCTAAATTTGTCTATAAAGAGATTTTTAGTAATATATTTCTCTTTATGTTCAGTGTTATTTGCAGACAACCTTTAAGATTAATAGAGTGAACAGGGTATATTCAGAATATTGCACTGACTGTCAGTTATTATGTTGAGTAACTTGATAGTGTTCAGCTAGGTAACATGTGTTCTTTGAGAACTTGATTTCAGTTTTGTTTTCTTATCACTGGGAGTAGATTTAATACCTGATAGTATCAAGTTAAAGATGCCTTTATCCCTGGAGACCCAGAACACACAGCAGAAACACTATCTGCACTTCTATATTCATTGCAGCTCTATTCACAATAGCCAGAAACTGGAAACAACCTAAGTGACTGAGAACAGAAGACTGGCTAAAGAAACTGTGATACATTTACACAATGGGATACTATGTAGCTGTTCAGAAAAGATGAATTCATGAAATTTACCTACAAATGAATGGACATGGAGACTATCATGTTGAGTGAAATTAGCCAGAAAGTAAATGATGGTATAGAATGAATTATTCATTAATGGGAAATAAATATATACTAACTGTGGGAAATGGTAGTGTCAGACTAGAACTCACCATTGAATATACACAAAGAGACTTACATGATAAACCCTAAATTCCTGTAGGGCAAGCAACAATGTAGAAGAGAAGAGAGAGATACAGAGTAAGAAAGAGAGACACAGAGAAAGAATGAGAGAGAGAGTCAAGAAAATGTGCCCACTATAGACAGGTTGGGGGTGGGTGAAAGAGAATGTGGGGATATTGGTTGTGGGAATGGGGCACTGGTGGAAGGGTGGGTGCTGGAACACTCTATGACTGATACCCAATTATGAACATCTTTGTAATTGTATATCTCAGTGGTATAAT
This sequence comes from Cryptotis parvus, assembly GCA_021461705.1. NCBI lineage: Eukaryota > Metazoa > Chordata > Mammalia > Eulipotyphla > Soricidae > Cryptotis > Cryptotis parvus. The sequence goes on along the minus strand of JAJIBD010022866.1, from coordinate 9,059 downwards.
AAAAAAGCATTAATTACATAATACACATATATCACCTTCGCCCTACTTGATTAGAAAATGCATCTGATGGCCCTAAACTTATCAAAAAAGCCATTCTTTGTCAAGTTTTTTCTCTATGAATACTATGAAAAGCTTTTCAAAGCTGTTACTATATGAGCTGAATATTTTAAATTAATGTGCTCAAAATAATGACAGAATGGTAAAAATAACTATGGAAAATATTTTATTTAAGGAATCCAGAAGTCGGTCCTAAAACACAGATGCACAACACACACTTATGTTGGGATACTGAATATATAGGGATTCAGTTTCCATGATCTTTCTCCCTAGTTCACATTCTTCATGGTAATGCTAAAATCTCAAATTTCAGGATAGTTTTCGAATGTTTGTTTAAACTAATTGGAGAAAAGATTTAAATAGTGATTAATGACAGGGAATTGAAAGGGAAATGGTGGGATATAGCTTGGTTTTTATTTATACTTTAATCTAGATGTAATTTCATAGTTATATGTACTGGGCATCCTGGTTCCACTTTCAAATTTAACTCTTAAAATAAAAGTTACATATTTATTTCAGCTATATAATATAGATATGGATTAACTGAGGCTTGTTAAGGTTAAATAACCTGCCCAGTTTACTCAGATTTTAAGTGCTGTAAATGTTCTACCCAGTTTGACTACAGGGGATAATTTCATAATCATTAACTCATAGACACAGGGCTTCTCACTTTTATTAAATGTACAAATGAATGAAATTCAATAAATGGGGAAGATGTGGCAAATTCCTATAGCTCTAATGGTCAGTTCTTGGTCAGCTCTGAGCAGGCTCTGAACATCTGTTTCTGCTAATCTGGTTGCAATATCTCACATTAGGATATAATACCCTGATTGTGACCGAGAGGAAGGCTAGTGCTGAATTATTGTTAGAGCACTGAAACAGAGCAATGTAAGTAGTAAGAGTTTCTTCTCACACTGGATACTAGTATCCAGAAGCAAATGATAATACAATGAAAAGACTAATTTTGAAACATCAGTTTTTTGATGCCCCCTTCCTCTGCTTGATATGGAGATTTAAAAAAATCCTCTATGGTTTCCTTTATTAAATTTAATTTTATGGTGTGTTGCTTTGTTAATTGCTTTTTAATTTATCTAGTCAACAAACATTACTTCCTCTTTGTCAGACAAGTTATATTAAGTGACCCTGTAGGTAAGCATTTGGGATATGCAGGGCCTGAATTTATTAATATATGATAAAAATTATGTTAACTATCTACCAGCTGACCAAGGTTCATTGCTGAAGTTCCATAAGATCACCCGAGCACCACAAGGAATAATTAGTGACTATTGCTGTGTGTTATCTCCAAAACTAAATAGAGACATATGTATTGTCACTTCATATGTATTGTCATACATATGACAATACAGACATATGTATTGTCTCTCTGAAACAGAGAGAACTCCAGAAACAGATCTGGAAGTGACAGAGGAAGGAGTCAAGATAGGACTAAGTGGGTTTCCTCCTGGTATTGAGAATCTTGCATCCAGGGTCTCTATTCAGTAGCTTGTATTCCTCGGTTTCATCCCTAGCATTCCAAATGGTCTCTGAGACTGCCAGCAATGATTCCTGTAAGGAGTAATTAAATCATACAATTTGCTGCAACATTACATGTTACTAGAGGACTCATGTTCAGTGAAGAATCTTGTATCCTGGGGGCTCTGGCTGCTTCTTCACACACACACATCTTCCCTCGGCAATATAATCAGGGATATATGGGGCTACCTTCTGAGGTCCAAATTCAGTTTTTTACATGTAGGTCTTCCAAACTGGTGTCCAGTGCCTTGGATACTCCTTCAGCTTCACAAAAGACTTGAGGGGACTGGCAGCCACACTAGGACAAACTCATGCAAGGAAAATGCCCTCAAGCTATACTATCACTCTGGCCCCAAGAGGTATGCCTGATCCAGAGAACTCAGACACCGGCTCTCCCTGTGATCAGCTAATCATGAGGGAAGGTGAGTTCTAGTCCTAGCCCACCATCCCAATAGAGCCTATCAAGAAGCCAGAGGAACCCCCACACCATAAGGACAGTCATTTTTAACATCCAGACTCCAGAGCTCGTCAGACCTCCAAACAAGAGAAAAGCCAATCTCAAGCCCTGCTCAACAGAGTCTCACCCTACAGCGAAGCCTATTTCAAGTCCAAGTATGCCTGATCCAGAGACTCATACACTCTATGCTCAGCAGATAGCAGTTCCCTGTGCTCAGCTGATCATGAGGTGCCCGGAAGGGAAGGTGAGTTTTAACCCTGGCCCACGCTCCCAACAGAGCCATGCAAGAAGCCAGATGAACCCTCACACCATGAGGGTGTACATTTTCTTTTCTTTTTTTAACTGCCAACTTTGAATTACTTTATTTTTTAAAAAAATATTTTATTATACCACTGTGAGATATACAATTACATAGATGTTCATGTTTGAGTTTTGATCAACAATGTTCCAGCACCCATCCCTCCACCAGAGCCCATTTCCCAATACCCGTGTTCCTGATTCCCTCCCTCTCCCTTAGCCTGCTTCTATGACAGTTTCTTTTTCTCTTTTCACACTTTTTGCTTTCTCTCTCCCTCTCTCTCCCTTCTCTTACACATCGTGGATTGCAATACATAAATTTAGAAGTTATCATGTGTATATTTGGCTTGTATTCAATGCTCTGTTATAGGCTGGTATTATCCCTTTCAAGAATTAGCACACTCATCTCTTCTCTGTCTTACTTAACCTCAACTCCCACCCATTTGTGGTAGATTACACGTTTGATAAGACCTCTTGATCCATGTTTTGCATGACATTGGTTATTGGTATCATAATATATGTATATTTATATATGTCATGCAAATAAATGCAGTCATTCTATATCTGTCTTTTTCCTTCTGGATCATTTCATTCAACATGACCCTCTACATGTCCATCCATTTATAGGCAAATTTCATAACTGAATTTTTTCCTAATAGCTGCATAGTATTCCATTGTGTAGATGTACCAAAGTTTCTTTATCCAGTCATCAGTTCTCAAGCACACTGGTTGTTTCCAGATTCTGGCTATTGTGAATTGTGCTGATATGAAAATAAAAGTGCAGAAGGCGATGTGCTGTAGTTTTTTACCTCCCAGGGTATATTTCCAGGAGTGGTATGGCTGGATCAAATTGGAGCTCAATTTCTAGTCTTTGGAGGAATGTCCATATTGTTTTCCAAAAGGCTGTACCAGTCGACATTCCCACTAACAATGGATGAGGATTTCATTTTTTTTTTTTAAGTATTTTTATAATACCACCGTGAGATATACAAATAAAAAGATATACAATTAAAAAGTTCATGTTTGGGTTTTGGTCATATAGTGTTTCAGCACCCGTCCCTCCACCAGTGCCCATCTCCCACCACCAACATCCCCGGTTCCCTCCCCCTTCCCCAGCCCTGCTCCATGGCAGGTTCTTTATTTCTTTCCCTTTCTCTCTCTTTCTTTTCCTTCCCTTCCAGACTATGGATTATAGAACATACATTAAAAGGTTGTCATGTGTATCCTTTTGCCTCTATTTAATGCTCAGTTCTAGGTTGGCATTAGTACCCTCGACTATTATTAGCACCCTGTTCCATTTTCTGTCTTACCTAAACTCTGACTCCCACACGTTTGTGATAATCTCTACCTTTGACAAGACCTCCTGATATATGTTTCACTTGACCTTGGATATTGGTATCATAATATGTACATATATATTTATGCCATGCAAATAAATGCAGTCATTCTGTATCTGTCTCTCTCCTTCTGGCTAATTTTATTCAACATAATCTTCTCCATGTCCATCCATTTATAGGCAAATTTTATAACTTCATTTTTCCTAACAGCTGCATAGTATTCCATTGTGTAGATGTACCAAAGCTTCTTTATCCAGTCGTCGATTTTCGGGCACTCTGGTTGCTTCCAGATTCTGGCTATTGTGAATAATGCTGCTATGAACATAAAAGTAGGGATGGTGTTTCCGCTGCGTATTTTTGGTTTCCCAGAGTAGATCCCCAGGAGTGGTATGGCTGGGTCAAATGGGAGTTCAATTTCTAGTCTTTGGAGGAAAGTCCATATTGTTTTCCAGAAAGGCTGTACCAGCCGGCATTCCCACCAACAATGGATGAGTGTCCCCTTTTCCCCACATCCACGCCAGCACTTGTTGTTCTTGCTCTTTTGAATATGTGCCAGTCTCTGTAGTGTAAAGTGGTATCTCATTGTTGTTTTGATTTGCATCTCTCTGATGATTAGTGATGATGAGCATTTTTTTCATATGTTTTTTGGCCATTCGAATTTCTTCCTTGCTGAAGTTTCTGTTCATTTCTTGTCCCCATTTTTTGATGGGGTTGTTTGTTTTTTTCTTGTAAAGTTCTACCAGTGCCTGATATATCCTGTATATTAACCCCTTATCAGATGGGTATTGGGTGAATATTCTTTCCCATTCTGTGGACTGCTTTTTGTATCTTAGTCACTGTTTCTTTTGAGGTGCAGAAGCTTTTCAGTTTCATGTAGTCCCATATGTTTATCTTTTCTTCTAGTTGCTTTGTTAGTGATGTTTCACCTTTGAAGATGCCTTTAGCTTCAATGTCGTGGAGGGTTTTTCCTATATTTTCTTCAATGTACTTTATGGATTCAAGTCTGATATTGAGATCTTTAGTCCATTTTGATCTGATTTTTGTGCATGGTGTTAGACACAGGTCCAAATTCATTTTTTTTACATGTTGCTGCCCAGTTTTCCCAACACCACTTGTTGAAGAGGCTTTCCTTACTCCATTTTAGACTCATTGCACCTTTATCAAAGATTAAATGATCATGTGTTTGAGGTTGGGTGTCAGGATACTCAATTCTATTCCATAGGTCCACAGGTATGTTTTTATTCCAATACCATGCTGTTTTAATTACTACTGCCTTGTAGTACAGTTTGAAGTTGGGAAAGGTGATGCCTCCCATCTTCTTTTTCCCGAGGATTGCTTTAGCTATCCTTGGGGGTTTATTGTTCCATACAAATTTCAGGAGCGTTTGGTCAATTTCTTTGAAGAATGTCATCGGTATCCTTATAGGGACTGCATTGAATCTGTACAGAGCTCTAGGGAGTATTACCATTTTGACAATGTTGATTCTCCCCATCCATGAACAGGGAATGTGTTTCCATTTCCTTGTGTCCTCTTTTATCTCTTGGAGCAGTGTCTTGTAGTTTTCTTTGTACAGGTCCTTTACATACTTGGGTAAGTTGATTCCTAGGTATTTGATTTTCTGTGGCACAATTGTGAATGGAATAGTTTCCTTAATATCCCTTTCTTCTGTTTCGTTATTTGTATATAGGAAAGCCACCGACTTTTGGGTGTTGATTTTGTATCCTGCCACTCTACTATATGCGTCTATTGTTTCTAGGAGTTTTTTGGTAGAGAGTTTAGGGTTCTCTAGGTATAATATCATGTCATCTGCAAATAATGATAGCTTGACTTCTTCCTTGCCTATCTGGATGCCCTTGATGTCCTTTTCTTCTCTGATTGCTATGGCAAGTACTTCCAGTACTATATTGAATAAAAGAGGTGAGAGGGGGCAACCTTGTCTTGTCCCTGATCTCAGGGGGAAGGCTTTCAACTTTTCCCCATTTAGAATGATGCTTGCTGTGGGCTTTTGGTAGATGGCTGTAACTATCTTGAGGAAAGTCCCTTCAATTCCCATTTTCTGGAGCGTTTTAATCATGAACGGGTGCTGGATCTTGTCAAATGCTTTTTCTGCGTCTATTGAAAGGATCATATGGTTTTTATTTTTTCTTTTATTGATATGATGTATTATGTTGATTGACTTGCGAATGTTGAACCATCCTTGCATTCCCGGGATGAATCCAACTTGGTCATGATGTATAATCTTCTTGATGAGTCTTTGGATTCTGTTTGCTAGTATTTTGTTGAAGATCTTAGCATCCGTGTTCATCAGGGATATTGGTCTGTAGTTTTCTTTCTTTGTGTTGTCTCTCCCTGCTTTGGGTATCAGGGTGATATGTGCCTCGTAGAAGCTGTTTGGGAGTGTTTCTGTTTCTTCTATTTCCTGGAAGAGCTTGAAAAGGACTGGCAGTAGGTCCTCCTTAAAGGTTTGGTAGAGTTCACTAGGGAATCCGTCTGGACCTGGGCTTTTTGTGTTTGGGCAGACTTTTTAATTACTGTTTCTATTTCCTCGATGGTGATGGGTTTATTCAGGTATTGGAGGTCTTCTTGTTTCAGCCGTGGGAGGTTATAGGACTTCAGGAATTGATCCATTTCTTCTAGATTCTCATGTTTCACGGCATACAGGCTCTCAAAGTAATCTCTGATGATCTTTTTGGATTTCTGCGGTTTCTGTTGTGATGTCACCCTTTTTATTTCTGATTCTGTTTATTTGGGTTTTCTCTTTCCCTGTCCTTACAAGTCTTGCCAATGGTTTGTCAATCTTGTTTATTTTTTCAAAAAACCAGCTCTTGGTTTCATTAATCTTTTGGATTGTTTTTTTTGGTTTCCAACTCATTGATTTCCTCTCTAAGTTTTATTATTTCCTTTTTTCTGCCTGGGTTGGGCTCCTTTTGTTGGTCTTTTTCTAGTGTCTTCAGCTGTGTAGTCAGGTTATTTATGTGGGCCCTTTCTTGTTTCTTGATGAATGCTTGCAGGGCTATAAACTTCCCTCTTAACACGGCTTTTGCCGTGTCCCACAAGTTCTTATAATTGGTATCTTCATTTTCATTTATTTCCAGAAATCTTTGGATTTCCTGTTTGATTTCTTCTATGACCCATTTGTTTTTCAGCAGTGAGCTGTTCAGTTTTTAGGTGTTTGGTTTGACTCCCTGTTTTTGCATACGGTTAACTTCCATTTTCAGTGCATCATGGTCTGAAAAGATAGTTGACACAATTTCTATCTTTTTAATTTTATTGAGGGTATGCTTTGTGGCTCAGCATGTGGTCTATCTTGGAGAATGTTCCATGTGCACTAGAGAAAAATGTGTATTCAGCTTTTTGGCATGAAAAGCCCTGTATATATCCACTAGCTCTCTTTCTTCCATTTCTTCCTTGAGGGCCAATATTTCCTTGGTGAGTTTCAGTCTTGTTGATCTATCCATCGTTGATAGAGCAGTGTTGAAGTCTCCAACTATTATTGTGCTACTGTCAATGTCTTCTTTGAGGTCTCTTAGCAGTTGTTTTATGTATTTTGCTGACCCCTCATTGGGTGCATATATGTTTAGTAGTGTAATTTCTTCCTGGTGTACATACCCCTTAATTAATAAGAAGTGGCCTTCGTTGTCCCTTCTAACCTTTTTAAGCCTGAAATCTATATTATCTGATACTAATATGGCCACACCAGACTTTTTGGAGGAGTTGTTTGCATGGAGAATGGTCTTCCAACCTTTGACTCTGAGTCTGTGTTTGTTCTGCTTATTCAGATGCGTTTCTTGTAGACAGCAGAATGTTGGGTTCAATTTTTTAATCCATTTTGTCACTCTGTGTCTCTTAATTGGTGCATTTAGACCATTGACATTGAGAGAGATTATTGTCATTGGATTTTTGTGCCATCTTTCTTTTTGTGTTTGTTGTGCTTATGGGTTTGGTCGCATTAGAGTAGACCCTTCAGTCCTTCTTTTAAAGTTGGTTTTGAGTCCATGAAGTTCCTGAGTTGTTGCTTATCCATGAAGTTGTGTATCTTTCCTTCATATCTGAATGTGAGCCTAGCCGGATAAAAAATTCTCGGTGAAGCCTGCAGTTCATTGAGCCTTTTCGCAATATCCCACCATTGTTTTCGGGCTCGGAGTGTTTCATCAGAGAAGTCTGCTGTAAATCTTAGAGATGTTCCTTTGTATGTGATTTCCTTCTTTGATCTTGCTGCTTTCAGTATTCTATCCCTATCTATAGTTTTTGTCATTTTTATTAAGATGTGTCTTGGAGTATTCTTGTTGGGGTTTCTTTTAGCTGGTATTCTACGGGCCTCTTGGATCTTGAGGCAAGCATTCTTTAGTTCGGGAACTTTTCAGCAATTATGGCTTTGACAGTTTCTTTTTCCTCAGGGTTTTCTTCTTGCCCTTCTGGGACCCCAATGATCCGTATGTTGTTTCTTCTGGCTTCATCCAGATTATCTCTTGTTGTCTGTTCGGTAATTGTGAGCCTTTTTTCTATCTTCTGGTGTTGTGCAGAGAACCTTTGGAGCTGCGTCTTCGAGATCACTAATTCTTTCTTCAGTAGCTATTATTCTGCTATGATGGCCTTCCACTGTGTTTTTTTATTTCATTTACCTCATTTTTAATACCTGTCATTTCCCTTTGCATTTTCCTCACTTCTGCTATCATGTCCTCTTGTATTTTATTGATTTTGCATTCCATTGCTTCTTTGAATTCCTTTTGAATCCTTAACAGTTCTTTCCGAAATTCTTTTTCAGATAGGTTATGCAATTCATTGGTATTGCTTGACTCATCTGGACCAGTGACTTCACTCACAGAGCTTGATGGAATTTTTGCGTTGCTTTACCATTATGACTATTGTAGGTTGCAACTGTGAGTTCTTGGGTGACTAGATAGTACAGTTAGTAGGTATCTGGTCTGTTTGAAGAGTTTGGGTGGGTAGCAAGGATGTAGGAACCAAGGTTCACTGGTACCCCATGCAAGGTAGGTAGTAAGGTCGGTCGCGGGGCGTGCTAGTGTCCACCGCGATTTTTGAGTTTTGGGATGTTCCCAGAAGCTCAGGGCGCCGCGGGTCGGGGTCGGTTACGGGCTGGAACCAAGGCACTTTGCCTTGGTTCCCGTTGATGGAGTTTCCGCTCTTCCCTGGGGCAGCTTGGGGTCCACGGAGACGCAAGAATTACACACACACCTGTGGGGAGTGGAGGCTTTTCCCGGGAACTCAGGGCGCACGGGTCGGGGTCGGTCCGGGCTGGAACCAAGGCACTTTGCCTTGGTTCCCGTTGATGGAGTTTCCGCTCTTCCCTGGGGCAGCTTGGGGTCCGCGGAGACGCAAGAATTACACACACACCTGTGGGGAGTGGAGGCTTTCCG
>JAJIBD010022865.1:0-71234 GCA_021461705.1 Cryptotis parvus | reverse complement strand
GTTTGGTTTGACTCCCTGTTTCTGTGTGTACGGTTAACTTCCATTTTCAGTGCATCATGGTCTGAAAAGATAGCCGACACAATTTCTATCTTTTAATTTTATTGAGGTATGCTTTGTGGCTCAGCATGTGGTCTATCTTGGAGGAATGTTCCATGTGCACTAGAGAAAAATGTGTATTCAGCTTTTTTGGCATGAAGAGCCCTGCATATATCCACTAGCTCCCTTTCTTCCATTTCTTCCTTCAGGGCCAATATTTCCTTGGTGAGTTTCAGTCTTGTTGATCTATCCATCGCTGATAGAGCAGTGTTGAAGTCTCCATCTATTATTGTGCTACTGTTAATGTCTTCTTTGAGGTCTCTTAGCAGTTGTTTTATGTATTTTGCTGACCCCTCGTTGGGTGCATATATGTTTAGTAGTGTAATTTCTTCCCTGGTGTACATACCCCTTAATTAGTAAGAAGTGGCCTTCGTTGTCCCTTCTAACCTTTTCAGCCTGAAGTCTATATTATCTGATACTAACATGGCCACACCAGCCTTTTGGAGGAGTTGTTTGCATGGAGAATGGTCTTCCAACCTTTGACTCTGAGTCTCTGTTTGTTCTGATTATTCAGATGCGTTTCTTGTAGACAGCAGAATGTTGGGTTCAATTTTTTAATCCATTTTGTTACTCTGTGTCTCTTAATTGGTGCATTTAGACCATTGACATTGAGAGAGATTATTGTCATTGGATTTTGTGCCATCTTTCTTTTTGTGTTTGTTGTGCTTATGGGTTTGGTCGCATTACAGTAGTCCCTTCCAGTCCTTCTTTTTAAAGTTGGTTTTGAGTCCATGAAGTTCCTGAGTTGTTGCTTATCCATGAAGTTGTGTATCTTTCCTTCATATCTGAATGTGAGCCTGGCCGGATAAAGAATTCTTGGTGAAGCCTGCAGTTCATTGAGCCTTTTCGCAATATCCCACCATTGTTTTCAGGCTCGGAGTGTTTCATCAGAGAAGTCTGCTGTAAATCTTAGAGATGTTCCTTTGTATGTGATTTCCTTCTTTGATCTTGCTGCTTTCGGTATTCTATCCCTATCTATAGTTTTTGTCATTTTTATTAAGATGTGTCTTGGAGTATTCTTGTTGGGGTTTCTTTTAGCTGGTATCCTACGGGCCTCTTGGATCTTGAGGCAAGCATTCTTTAGTTCCGGGAACTTTTCAGCAATTATGGCTTTGACAGTTTCTTCTTCATCAGGGTTTTCTTCTTGCCCTTCTGGGACCCCAATGATCCGTATGTTGTTTCTTCTGGCTTCATCCCGATTATCTCTTGTTGTCTGTCTCGGTAATTGTGAGCCTTTTTTTCTATCTTCTGGTGTTGTGTAGAGAATCTTTGGAACTCGCCTTCGAGATCACTAATTCTTTCTTCAGTAGCTATTATTCTGCTATGATGGCCTTCCACTGTGTTTTTTTTTTTACCTCCTTTTTAATATCTGTCATTTCCCTTTGCATTTTCCTCACTTCTTCTCTCATGTCCTCTTGTATTTTATTGATTTTGCATTCCATTGCTTCTTTGAATTCCTTTTGAATCTTAACAGTTCTTTCCGAAATTCTTTTTCAGAGAGGTTATACAACTCATTGGTATTGCTAGACTCATCTGGACCAGTGACTTCACTCACAGAGCTTGATGGAATTTTGCTTTGCCTTACCATTATGACTATTGTAGGTTGGAAATGTGAGTTCTTGGGTGACTAGATAGTACAGTTAGTAGGTGTCTGGTCTGTTTGCAGAGTTTGGGTGGGTGGCAAGGATGTAGGAACCAAGGTTCACTGGTACCTCATGCAAGGTAGGTAGTAAGAGGGTCGCGCGGATGCGCTAGCTGTCCGCGGTTTTGAGTTTTGGGATGTTCCCAGTAGCGCAGGGCCCAAGGGTCAGTCCAGGGGTGAAACCAAGGCAGTTTGCCTTGGTTCCCGTTAATGGAGTTTCCGCTCTTCCCTGGGGCAGCTTGGGGTCCGCGGAGACGCAAGAATCACACTCACACACACACACACACACCTGTGGGGGAGTGGAGGCATTCCCCAGAAGCGCAGGGCCCAAGGGGTCGGTCCGGGTGAAACCAAGGCAGTTTGCCTTGGTTCCCGTTGATGGAGTTTCCGCTCTTCCCTGGGGCAGCTTGGGGTCCGGTGGAGACGCAAGAATCACCTAATCCAATTAACTCTTACTAGAAATTTAGTACCAGATAAAAAATAATTCTTGGCAGGATGGTCCAGAATATACCACCAAGTCATAAAAACATATTTTAAGCTTGAGGGTACTTGAAAGTCAACTATTTTTTTCTAAAATCCTTATCTGTCCCAAAGCACATCTTCCAAAAGAACTCTAAATAAATTCTCATTGTTATAAGTCCCTTTCCCAGCAATACCCAGGTAGGATCAAATCCTACAACTGAAGAAAGAAAAAGGTACTATACCAGTGCAGACCTTGCCAGTTCACAAAATGTCACATATCACATCTAGACTTTTAAGGACCTAATTATGTTTCCTAAAACACACTTATTTTCTGTAAGTATTGTTTATGTGCCCTTATTTCCCCTAATAAGTGCTATTCATTTCTTATAAGTACTCTTCTTTCTCTTCAGGTACCAAGATAAACCCAAATTCTAACCACTTCTTACCTTATTACATCATATTTTTTGTGAAATCACTCTTCTGTGATTAAATTTATGTGATTAAATTTTTGTGTTTGTCCTACTTATCTTTATATGGTTTACTCTGCAGGCTTCTAATGAATTACCATAATTGGACAGAAGTAAAGTGTCTTCTTCTTGACAGTGCATATCCTATATTACATTAGAAATGCTTGGGTAAATTACCAGGTAGGGGAGAGAAAAAATTACCATTAAAGAATGTATCCTTGAAAAAAAGAGGTAAATTTAATGAGGGAAAGAGAAATTTAAGCCTGCCCAGGAATGCTGTGCTGTCCCTGATAACCTCCTTAACTGGACCCTTCTTTCTAATGTGTCTGCATTGGTTGAGCTCTTAATTTTTTTTTACATTTTTATTATGCCACTGTGAGATATACAATTACAAAGATGTTTATGTTTGGGCTTCATTCATACAGTATTCTAGCACCAATCCCTCCACCAGTGCCCATTTCCCACCACCAAAATCCCACGATTCCCTCTCCCTTTCCCAGCCTGACTATGGCAGGCACTTTGCCTCTTCTCTCTCTGTCTTGTTCTCTCTCTTCCTTCTCTTACACATTGTGGCTTACAATACATACATTTATAGGTTATAATGTATATCCCTTTGCCTACAATCAATGCTCAGTTCTAGGCAGTTATTATCATTTCCAACAATTATTAGTACACTTTCCTTTCTCTATCTTACCTAACATCTATCTAACTCCCACGCATTTGCAGTAGATTCCACCTGCTGACAAGACCTCCTGATCCATGTTTAGACTGCTTGGATACTGGTATCATACTTTTTTTTATATTCCACAAATAAATACAGTCTTTCTATATCTGTTCTTTTTTCTTCTGGCCAATTTCACTCAGCATGATCCTCTCCATATCCATACATTTATAGGCAAATTTCATCACTTGATCACTTGAATCCCTTTTTTCATCGATTTGCTCGAGCGGGTGCCAGTAACATTTCCATTGGATCCTATCACGTGCCAAATTTCATAACTTCATATGAAATTTCATATAGGCAAATTTCATAACTTCATTTTTCCTAACAGCTGCATAGTATTCCATTGTGTTGATGTACCAAAATTTCTTTATCTGTCATCTGTTCTTCAGCACTCTGGTTGTTTCTAGATTCTGGCTATTGTGAATAGTGCTGCTATAAACATAGAAGTGTAGATGCTGTTTCTGGTGTGTGTTTTTGGCTGCCTAGGGTATATTCCCAGGAGTGATACTGCTGGGTCAAATGGGAGTTCAGTTTCTAATTTTTTAGAGCATGTCCATATTCTTTTAGAAAAAGGCTGTACCAGTCAACATTTCCACCAACAATGGATGAGAGTTGCTTTCTCCCTGCATCCACATCAGCATTTGTTGTCCTTGCTCTTTTGGATATGTACAGGCTCCATGGTGTTAGATGATATCTCATTGTTGTTTTGATTTGCATCTCCCTGATGATTAGTGATGATGAACATTTTTCATATGCCTTTTGGTCACTTGAATTTCTTCTTTTTGAAAGTTTCTGTTCATTTCATCTCCCCATTTTTTGATAGGGTTGGATGTTTTATTCTTTTAAAGTCCTACCAGTGCCCAATATATCCTGGATATTAACACCTTATCAGATAGGTATTGGGTGAATATTTTTCCCACTCTGTGGAAGTCTTTATATATTGGTCAATGTTTCTTTGGGGTTGAAGAAGCTTTTTAGTTTCATGTAGTCCCGATGTCTAGCTTTGTTTCCAACTGCTTTGTTAGTGGCATTTCATCTTTGAAGATGCCTTTAATTTCAATGTTGTAGAGGATTTTCGCTATATTTTCTTCAACATACTTTAGGGATTCATGTCTGATATTGAGATATTTAATCCATTTTTATCTGACTTAAGCCCTCACGGATAGCTAATGCAATCCTTGGGAAATAGAAGATAGGAGACATCACCTTTCCTAACTTCAAACTCTACTACAAAGCGGTAGTAATTGAAACAGCATGGTATTGGAGTAAAAAACAGACCTGTGGATCTACGTAATAGAGTTGAGTATCCTGACACATCCTCAAACATGATCATTTAATCTTTAATAAAGGAGCAAAACATATGAAATGAATCATTGGAAGTCTCTTCAATAAGTGTGCTGGGGAAACTGGCAGCTACATGTAAAACAATGCATTTGAACTTCTAACACCATGCACAAAAATCGCTGAGCTCTTTAAAGATGACATCTAAGACAACATGATTTCTTTGTTAATGATAAATTTCTGAGAACTTTGATCTTCCTTTCCTTTCCTGTTTTCCTTTTTTTTTCATTTTGGCTGGAAATACAGCCAGCTGTGCTCAGGGATTTCTACTGACTTTCTGCTCAAAGGTCTGTACTATGCTCAGGGAGATAGATCATAAAGATGTCAGGGATTCAATTAAGGTCAGCTGCATGCAAGGCAAGTGCTCCGCCTGCTGGAGTATCACTCTGCCCCACTTTTGAGTTTTCCTAATCAACATTTTGGGCATATGTAAAATATTTAATCTGCTTTGGGTTTTATTGGGAGATGGGGCACACCTAGCAATGCTTAGAGCTTACTCCTTACTCTGCCCTAAGGAATAACTCCTGGCAGACTCAGGCTACCATAAGGGGTGCAAGAGATCAAACCCAAGTCTGCTGTGTGTGAGGCAAATGCCCTACTCACTGTTCTGTACAGCCTCTCAATCAGTTTCTTCATTTGATTCAGAATCATTTTGTTTTGTACACAAATTTTTGATTCTTTAAAACAACTTTTATAAAAGTCGTTTTATCCAAAAATGACACATCAGGCAGATGAAAGGTCATATAAATAAATTTAACTATGTTTTGAACTAGCTATAAAATATAACTTTACTATAGTCTGACTGGATGCATTTATTCTGAAAGTGTCTCAGGAAAACATTGTCATTGCATTTGAATACAGAGAGTAAGAAGAAACCTAAAAACAATAAATAAAACTTCAGAGAACAGTGAGTTTTATTAAAAATGGGCAGATATTCAGCTTCTGCTTCTTGTTCTATTTTCTCATATACTTTTGTAATCATAGAATCCTCAACTTGCCTTGTATAAACAGACTCCCAAACTCTGGAGGGTTATTACCATTTGTAGGTGTAGTTGTTATAATAGTTTTTGCAAATAGTTTCAGCAATAGTTTCAAGCAACTATTGGAAAGCAGAAAAATGTGCACTTAAATAAAATTGGAATCGGAAAAAATAGATATTTGTGTCCTTATATGCACTATGAAATGACCCTTAGCTCTTTTACTGAGGACCTCAGAAAGATAAATCACAAAAAATGCATCAATTTTAAGGTGCACACACAGACACAAATTTCTGAAGAAACTCCTCTACAAGGATCACTGCTAATGAAGGGATTAGCATCTTTTAGCATCTAATGTAGTCCTGCTTCAATATGTAGGATTAGTCTCTCCACCAATCTTTTCCAGTGTTCAGACTAGGCTTCTTCAAATAAATAGAGGTTCTCAGGGTATAGAAAGAAACTTGTACAAGATTCTTATGGAATAAAGCTTACAGATTTATGGTGATCTTCAGTAATAGCCTTTTTTATCAGAAAAATCTCTCTTTTTAAAATGCTTTTAATTTTTACTATAGTTTAGGAAATGCAGTTCAAAATGTTAACGCTTGTGGTTTTGACTTACAAAGTTGCTGCACCTTCACCATAGTGAAGTTCCCAACACTCTTCACTACAACCTTTATGACACCTCTAGTTCTTCTCTTTATTTCCCCTTAACTACCCCCACCACTTCTTAGTAATCTCGATTTTGTATTCAAAAAACCAGATACTTGAATCTCTTTATAAGTCTAGTACCTTGTTTTGTAAAGAAACATCTTTCTTTTATTGTAACACCATGAGATAGACATTTACAAAGCCGTTCATGATTGGCTTTCAGTCACACAATGTTGCAGCACCCATCCATCCACCAGTGCACAATTCCCACCACCAATATACCCAGATCCCCTCTCCATTCCACCAGCTTGCCTCAATATCTGGCACTTTGCCTCTTCTTTCTGTCTCTCTTTCTTTTTCTCTCTCTCTGGCTCTCTGTCTCTGTCTCTCCCTCTCCTTCTTCCTTCTCTTACACATTGTGGCTTGCCATACATACATTTGCCTACCTTCAATGCTCACTTCTAGTCTGGCATTACCATTTCCAACAATTAGTAGAACACTGGTATATATTCATATCACACAGATGAATGCAGTCATTCTATATCTGTCCTTTTCCTTCTGACTGATTTCACTAAGCATGATGATCTCCATGTCCATTCATTTGTAGGCAATTTCATGACATTGTTTTTCCTGACAACTGCATAGTATTCCATTGTGTGGATGTACCACAGTTTCTTTATCCAGTCTTCTGTTCTTGGGCATTCATGTTTGCAGGGGTGCCCACCCAGGAATGCCAGATGTTTGGGGAACCCGCTGGGGTCCCCAACAGTGCCGGGAAGCGAAGTTTCCTTCTACCTCGGAAGCTGGCAGGGAATGGATGAAGACTCAGGAATCCAATACAGTTTTAAAATGCTTTACTTATCACAGGTTCAGGCATACAAATCAGCAATAGGAAAAACCCTGTGCTTAGGATTCCTGACTAGAACCCCAGACACGTATAGGCCAAGATGGTGGCCACCACGTGTTAAGGCCCTATAAAGAGGAGACAAAGACAAAACTCCCAAGAAGAGTGCAAGCCCCCAAAAGAGAGCCCCAAAAAGTAAAGAGAAGAGAGAGAGAGAGAGAGAGAGAGAGAGAGAGAGAGAGAGGAAGCAGGCTGGTTTTATACCCAAGCGACTCAGACCTCCCACTATTATGGGAAGCAGGTAGGGTCAAATGCCTTTAGGTAATTTCTCCCAGCACCTCACCTGTCTTCTCATTCATCATCAATTTGCTTGAGCGGGCCCCAGTAACATCTCCATATGTCCTGTCTCATGCTAGTAGAGACCAAGGGCATCTGCTTGCTCCAGGAACATAAAGAGCCTCAATCCATTCCGGAATGAGGTCTATAACTGTTACTGGTATTTGGCATATCAAATGGAACACGGGTAACTTGCCAGGCTCTGCCATGCAGGTAGCATACTCTTGTAGTTATCTCTAAGTCCACCATTTATTGATAAACCGTGTGGCTGCTTGTGGCCGAGCAAGCCGGGCTATGATAGGCTGGTCTGCTGGGTGGAGTTCTGTCAAGAGAGAAGTCCGGATGTGGAAAATGGAGGCCCTCATGGAGTGGAGGATCGTCTGGCTTGTTGCAAGGCTCTGCTGGGCTGGCGGGCCAGGGCTAGAACCCACCATCCCTCCTGGGCACCTCGTGAGCGGCTGGGCACAGGGAGAGCCAGTAGCAGCTCTGCCCCATGTCTGTGAGTCTCTGGACTGGCATACCTGAGCCGGATTTAAAAAAAGACTGCTGCAGGGTGGAACCTCGATGAGCCGGGCTGTAATAGGCTGGTCTGCTGGGTGGAGTTCTGATGAGAGAGAAGTCCAGATGTGGAAAATGGAGGCCCTGATGGAGTGGGGGTCATCTGGCTTGTTGCAAAGCTCTGCTGGGGTAGCAAGCCGGGGCTAGAACCCGCCATCCCTCCTGGGCACATCGTGAGCGGCTGGGCACAAGGAGAACCAGTAATAGCTCTGTCCCATGTCTGTGAGTCTCTCACAGAGAGAGAGAGAGAGAGAGAGAGAGAGAGAGAAAGAGACTCGCACCTCACCTAGGTCCTATTATATGCTAATGTTTTGAGCCAAGATCTGTCTGGAAATGCCTTTATAGGGTAGAGAAGGGGGTTTCTGAGATGGCATTTCTCTGTACCAAAGACTGATACTAATGCCAGTTAAATATTTCTCCAAGCCTTCACAAGAGTCTCGTTTACTTCACGGTAGTTTTGTATTTTAGTTGTCTTTGACTTATCAGGGAGCCATGCTTACTTGCTTGCTTGGAAGCAAACAGCATTTCTCTCTGGTCTAATTACTTAGAGATCCAACGTGGCCAGGCAAATATGCTGGTAAGATTTAGCTAGTCCCACAATGATTGTGGTAGCATGAGAGAATATTTATACCAGCCAGTACAGAATACATGGTCAGATAAACTGCCACATTTAGACTACCCCCTACCTACAAAGTGACCTGCAGGAGGCAATCCAGGGCAGATGCAGAGGCTCTTAGAGGAGTCCTGCAACACAGGTTGTTTCCATATTCTGGCTACTGTGAATAGTGCTGAGATGAATATAGAAGTCAGATGGTGTTTCTGCTGTGTGTTTTGTATCTCCAGGGCATATACCCTGGAGTCGTATTGCTGGGTGAAATAGGAGTTCAATATCTAGTTTTTGGAGGACTGTCCATATTGTTTTCCAAAGGGCTGGACCTGTCGACATTCCCACCAACAATGAATGAGAGAACTTTTCTCCCCACATCCAATCCAGCACTAGCTATTCTTGCTCTTTTGTATGTATGTCAGTCTCTGTGGAGTGAGATATGTCATTGTTGTTTTGATTTGCATCTCCCTGATGAATAATGATGAAGAGCATTTTTCATATGCCTTTTGGCCATTTGAATTTCTTCTTTGAGGAAATTTCTGTTCATTTCTTCTCCCTGTTTCTCAATGGGGTTGGATGTTTTATTCTTGAAAACTTCTACCAGGGCCCTGTATATCTTTTATATTAACCCTTTATCAGATGGGTATTGGGTAAATATTCTTTCCCAAACATTGGGCTGCCTTTGTATCTTGGGAACCATTTTTTTTGAGGTGCAGAAGCTTTTTAGTTTCATATAATCCCCATGTATTTATCTTTGCTACCACTTGCTTTGTCAATGGTGTAAAAAAATATTAAGGCAAGGACAGCATATAGAGGACAAAATTTTGTCTACAGCTTCATCTGTGCCTCTTAAGGTTAGACACTATTGGCACCTCTCTTAGACACTATTGGCACCTAACTCATTACTTACCTCAAATATAAGCTCCTGTTGTCCAATGTATTCAAGAATTTACAACCATATAAATTATATACACACTTACTATTGAATTTGTTTTTTTTCTGTCCTACTAATCTGTCTGATAATTTGCTTTCAATCAGCCTAAGAAGAACATAAAAGAAGCAAAGAATTTTTTCTGAGTTTTTACAAATAGCTAGAGAATAGTAATTATAGTATTTGCAGGCCCGAGAGGAAGAAGCCGGATTGGTAATATAGGGAGAAAAAGCAAGAAAATCCATACAGAAATGGATTATTTACCCATTTCTACAACCTTACTTTCTTTTCTTAACTGTGAATTATTCCTCTAAACAGGATCTTCTCCTTGATTTAAGCAGCCATAATTGCCAAAAAAAATATTTATTACTAGTTATCTCATATCTCTACCTTTCATTCTTAAGTGAGAAAATTAGAGACGGCAGCAGGAAATTGGAGGCAAGACCTCTAAGTAACTAGCAGCTGAACAAAAATATGAATAGGTCATAAATTACTACAGAACAAGAACAAAACAAATGAACAAAACCAATAAGGTCGCTTGAGCAGTATCAGAAAGAAGTCACAAAAACAATGAATAGACGTTTACATAGAACTTAAAACAAATGGTATTAATCACTGATTCTACCAACTATGTATATGTTAGCAAGCGTTGTGTGTTTAGATTTCTTTTTAAATATGTTAACTTAGAAATGATGTAGCATGTTGCTAGCCAATAAAAGCAATTTGTGAACTGTGCTGCAGGCTTGATCCATTTGAATCTGCATCCTTTGTAAAACTGAATTGCTGTTCTCACACTTCTTCAGTGTTGCCTGCTATTTGGTAAGATACCTGTACACTTTAACCATTTTTATAATGATTCAAAATATCCAGGGACAGCACGGATGTTAGCTAGGTGTTGATGCTGCTCATAGTGGTATATTTCAGAAAATGCTCTAGAGTCATATGCATTGACAATAAACAACACAAATAAAAGACAGCTTCTCACATTCCTTTATAACCACTGCCATTTTCAGCATTGCTTAGAGTGACTCTTGATATATAAGCCAAATGTTTCAGGTTCATTCCACCAGAGCTGTGAAAAATATATTATATGCTACAAGATAGGTCAGAGAGTCAACTCTAAAATCCCTAAGAATAGAATTTTTTGGATTAGTGCATTCATTTGTGGGATATAAAAAGAATATAGTATGAGGCTAATATTCAAGGCCCTGCAAAACACGTGGGAAAGGAGGACTTGTCAATGGCTAGAATCTACTACAAGTGTGTATGGGATAGAAGTTAGGTAAAATAGAGAAGGAAGCAGTTTTTCAATAATAGTTGGACATGATAATCACAGACTAGAACTGAGCATTGAAAGTAGATAAAAAGGGCATACATTATGACCCTCAATGTATGGCTTGCAAGCCACAATGTGCAATGGGGGGAGAGACAGAGAGAGATAAAGAGAGAGAGAAAGAGTATCTTCCATGCTGCCATAGAGATAGGTTTGGGGGTGAAGGGAAACTGGGTCACTGGTGTTGGGAAATGTGCACTGGTGGACGGTTGGGTGCTGGAACACTAAGAATGAAACACAATCAAGAACAGCTTTGTAATTGTCTATTTAAGGTTATATAATAAATTTTATAAAACAAAAATATCTTATGAGCAGGCCAAATGATTAATTTCTTTTTGTTTTTCTTTGTTTTCATGGTTTTATTTTATTTTATGTATTATTATACCACAGTGAGATTAACAATTTAAAAATGTTTATGTTTGGGTTTCAGCCATACAGTGTTCCAGCACCCATCCCTCCACCAGTGCCCATTTCCCACCACCATCAATGTCCCCAATTCCCTTTCCCTCCCATTGCCTGCCTCTATGGCAGGTTTTTTAACCTCTTTCTCTCTCTTTTCTCTTCCTTATCTTACATATTGTGGATTATAATACTTACACTTAGAGGTTATCATGTGTGTCTTTTGCCTGTATTTAATGATCAGTACTATGTGGGTAAAAGCATGTCCGACAATTATTAGCACACTATTCCCTTCTCTGTCTTACCTAACCTCTCACTACCACATGTTTGTGGTAATTTCCTCCTTTGACAAGACTTCCTGATCCACGTTTAGTCTGACTTTAGATATTGGTGTCATAATATGTATGTATATATATTTATGTATATTTATATATACAAATATATATTTATGTCATGCAAAAATGCAGTCATTCCGCCATCCGCCCTGATGCCCAGCAGCTCCCCCGCTCTCCCCACCAGGTGCATTCCTGCGGCGGGCAGCCCCCGAGGCACCTCTTTCCAGCATAAAGGTCTGGAACTTTGAGAAGGGGACCGAGCCACACCCAGCTTTTTTTGGATCTTCCTCTGGACTACCTCCACCCCGACCCCCTGACTCCAGAACCACCCAGTGACACTCCAAAATTCAAAACGGTGCAGACGCACTAGAAGTAATATTTACCTGAGATACCACTGAGCATTTGCCCCTACATTCATTGCTCTACATCCCTAAATTCAAAGTAATTCAGGCACCTACTAACTCTATTGACTAGTCACCCAGAACACACATTTTCAACCTACGATAGTCATTATGGTAAAGCAATGCAGAATTCCTTCAAGCTCTATGATTGAAGTCACTAATACAGATGAGTCAAGCAATAACGATGACCTATATAAGCTCTCTGAAAAGGAATTTCGGAAGTAGCTGTTAAAGATTCACAAGGAACTCAAAGAAACAATGGAATACAAAGTCAATAAAATACAAGAGGACATGAGAGCAGAACTGAGTAAATTTCAGACCAAAGTACAAGCAGAAATGACCGATATTAAAAATGAGGTAAGTGAACTGAAAAACACAGGGGAAGGCCTCCAAAGCAGAGTAACAGCTACTGAAGAAAGAATTAGTGATCTCGAAGACGAGGTTCAGAGATTCTGTTGACAACACCAGAAGATAGAAAAAAGACTCACAATCAATGAACAGACTACCAGAGAAAATTGGGATGAAGCCAAAAGCCAAAGGTTGGGAAAGGTGATGCCTCCCATCTTCTTTTTCCCAAGGATTACTTTAGCTATCCATGGGGTTTTATCATTCCATACAAATTTCAGGAGTGTTTGGTCAATTTCTTTGAAGAATGTCATAGGTATCCTTATAGGGACAGCATTGAATCTGTACAAAGCTCTAGGGAGTATTACCATTTCGACAATGTTAATTCTCCCCATCCATAAGCAGGTAATATGTCTCCATTTCTTAGTGTCCTCTTTTATTTCTTGGAGTAGTGTCTTGTAGTTTTTTTTGTACAGGTCCTTTAAACACTTGGTAAAGCTGATTCCTAGGTATTTGATTATCTGTGGCACAATTGTGAATGGGGTCATTTTCTTAATATCCCTTTCTTCTCTTTCGTTATTTGTATATGGGAAAGTCACTGACATTTGGGTATTGATTTTGTACCCTGCCACTCTACTATAAATATCTATTGTTTCTAGGAGTTTGGGGGCTGAACGTTTAGGGTTCTCTAGGTATAATATTATGTCATCTGTGAACAATGACAGCTTGATTTCTTCCTTGCCTATCTGGATGCCCTTAATGACCTTTTCTTCTGATTGCTATGGCAGATGCATATTCTGCATATTCTTCAATTCCCATTTTCTCAAGGATTTTAATCATGAACAGGTGTTGGATCTTGTCAAATGCTTTCTCTGCATATATTGATAAGATTATATGGTTTTTATTTTTTTCTCATATTGATATGATGTCTTATGTTGATTGATTTGTGAAGGTTGAACCATCCTTGCATTCCCAGGATGAAACCTACTTGGTCATGATGTATAATCTTTTGATGAGTCTTTGTATTCTGTTTGCTAGAATTTTGTTGAAGATCTTAGCATCTGTGTTCTTCAGGGAGATTGGTCTGTAATTTTCTTTCTTTGTGTTGTCTCTCCCTGCTTTGGGTATCAGGGTGAAATGTGCCTCATAGAAGCTGTTTGGGAGTGTTTCTGTTTCATCTATTTCTTGGAAGAGCTTGAAAAGGACAGGCAGTAGGTCCTACTTAAAGGGTTGATAGAATTCATTAGTGAATCCATCTGGACCTGGGCTTTTGTGTTTGGGCAGACTTTTAATTACTGTTTCAATTTCCTCAGTGGTGATAGGCTTACTCAGGAATTGGAGGTTTTCTTGTTTCAGCCATGGGAGCTTGTATGACTTCAGGAATTTATCCATTTCTTCTAGGTTCTCATGTTTCATGGCATACAGGTTGTCAATGTAATTTCTGATGATCTTTTGGATTTCTGTGGTTTCTGTTGTGACATAATCATTTAATTTCTAATTCTGTTTATTTGGGTTCTCTCTTTTCCTGTCCTTACAAGTCTTGTCAGTGGTTTGTCGATCTTGTTTATTTTTCCAAAGAACCAGTTCTTGGTTTCATTAATCTTTTGGATTGTTTTTTGGGTTTTGAGTTCATTGATTTCCTCTCTCAGTTTTATTATTTTCTTCTTTCTGCCTGCTCCTTTTGTTGGTCTTTTTCTAATATTTTGAGTGTGAAGCCAGGTTATTTATGTGGACCCTTTCTTCTTTCCTGATGAATGCTTGCAGAGCTATGAACTTTTCTCTTATCACTGCTTTCTCTGTGTCCCACAAGTTCTGATAATTGGCATCTTCATTTTATTTGCTTCCAGGAATCTTTGGATTTCGTGTTTGATTTCTTTATGACCAACTGGTTGTTTAGCAATGAGCTATTCAGTTTCCAGGTATTTGGTTTGACTCCCTGCTTCTGTGTATGGTTAACTTCTGTTTTCAGTGCATCGTGGTCTGAAAAGATACTTGACACAATTTCTATCTTTTTTTATTTTATTGAGGTATGCTTTGTGGCTCAGCATGTGGCCTATCTTGGAGAATGTTCCATGTGCACTGCAGAAAACTGTGTATTCAGCTTTTTTGGATGAAATGCCCGGTATATATCAACCAGCTCTCTTTTTTTTCCATTTCTTACTTCAGGGCCAGTATTTCCCCTGGTGAGTTTTAGTCTCGTCGATCTATTCATAGTTGATAAAGCAGTGCTGAAGTCTCCAACTATTATTTTGCTACTGTTAATGTCTTCGTTGAAGTCTATTAACAGTGGTTTTAAGTATTTTGCTGACCCCTCATTGAGTGCATAAATGTTTAGTAGTGTGATTTACTCCTGATATATATGCCCCTTAATTATTAAATAATGACCTTCCCTTCTAACCTTTTTCAGCCTGAAGTCTATATTGTCAGATACTAGTATGGCCACACCGCCTTTTTTGTAGGAATTTTTTTTTTTGCGTGAATGGTCTTCCAGCCTTACTTTGAGTTGTGTTTGCTCTGATTATTCAGATGTGTTTCTTGTAGACAGAAAAATGTTGGATTCAGTTTTTTTAGTACATTTTGCCACTCTGTGTCTCTTAATTGGTGCATTTATACTGTTGACCTTGAGAGAGATTATTGTTATCGGATTTTGTGCCATCTTTCTGCTTAAACTTGTGTTTTTGGGTTTTGTCTTATTTTAAAGTAGACCCTTCAATCCTTCTTTTAAAGTTGGCTTTGAATTTATATAGTTCCTGAGTTGTTGTTTATCCATGAAGTTGTGTATCTTTCCTTTACATCTGAATGTAAGTCTAGCTGGGTAAAGATTCTTGGCGAGGCCTACAGTTCATTGAGCCCTGTTCATTGAGCCTTTTCACAATATCTCACCATTGTTTTCGGGCTCAGAGAGTTTCATCCGAGAAGTCTGCTGCAAACCTTAGGGATGCTCCTTTGTATGTGAGTTCCTTCTTTGATCTTGCTGCTTTCAGTATTCTATCTCTATCTATTGTTTTTGTCATTTTAATTAGGATGTGTCTTAGAGTATTCTTATTGGGGTTTCTTTTAGCTGGTATCCTGTGGGCCTCCTGAATCTGGGAACATGCTTTCTTCAGTTCAGGGAACTTCTCAACAATGATGTCTTTGACAATTTCTTTTTCATCAGGGTTTTCTTCATGTCCTTCTGGGACCAAATGATCCGTATGTTGTTTCTTTTGGCTTCCTCCCGATTTTCTCTGGTAGTCTGTTCATTAATTGTGAGTCTTTTTTCCATCTTTGCTGTTGTCTAGAGAATTCTTTGTACCTCGTCTTCGAGATCATCAATTCTTTCTTCAGCAGTTGTTACTCTGCTTTGGAGCCCTTCCAGTGTGTTTTTCTTTTCACTTACCACATTTTTAATATCTGTTTCTGCTTGTATTTTGGTCTGCAATTTACTCATTTCTGCTCTCCTGTCCTCTTTATTTTATTGACTTTTGTATTCCATTGCTTCTTTGAGTTCCTTTTGTATCCTTAACAGTTCCTTCCAAAATTCCTTATCAGAGAGGTTATATGGCTCATCGTTATTGCTTGACTCATCTGGGCTTGTGACTTCATTCACTGAGTTTGATGGAATTCTGCGTTACTTTACCATAATGACTATTGTAGGTTGAAAATGTGTGTTCTGAGGGGGTTAGACTGTAAAGTTAGTAGGTGTCTGAGTTGTTTGCAGGTTGGGATGGATGGCATGGAATGTAGGGACAAATGCTCACTGGTATCTCAGGTAAGATAAATATTCAGTAGTTCACATGGACACTTGTGTCTGCATGATTTTGAATTTTGGGGTATCTGTGGGTGGTTCTTGAGAGTTTCCATGGGGTGCCCGGGGTGCCAGCAAACCTGGTGGGGAGGATGGGAAGTGTCGAGGGGAGCTGGGAGGAAGTGGTCTGGCAGCAGATCCGAGGCTTGGTGCGCCTCGGTCCTGTTGGTGAAAGTACCAGTCCTTTACCCTGGAACTGAGTGTTTCTGAGGGGTACAGGGGCCACAACACACCTGGTGGGGAGGTTGGGAGGCATCAGGGGGAGGTGGGAGGAATGAATAATCTCTGTTAATGGTACATAGGTTTAATTTTTTCTTCTGTCAAGAACTTTCTTCACCTTCTGTTTTTGGCCACGCCTAGAAATACTCAGGGGTTGTTCCTGGTTTTGTACTCATAACTATTTCTGGTGGTGCTTGGGGAAACCATATGAGATACCACAGATAGAACCCAGGTAGGCCAAATGCAAAGCAAATTTCCTACCAGCTGTACTATCACTCAGCCATCTAAAAATCTGTTTTTTAAACAAAATAGAAAACTAATACTCATTGTCCAACCAAAACATTGTATTCCTTTCCATTAATACTAAAAATAAAATATCAGCTACCAATAGGAGGAAATAAAATTTTTTATTCTAAAACAATTTGAATTTTACATATGGATATAACTTGAAAATGGCTTTGTAAGCAATCAGGTAGCAAAAACATCTGACAATTTTTTTCTTGATTTATAAACCTTTGTCTGGATTCCATATACTCTTCCCTGGGGATACATTATGGAATGCCATGAAAGCCTCTTACATGAAATTTAGCACTCGTAAACAGTGTCTTATTCAGAAGGTCACCATCTGCAATTAACATCATTTTAAAAGCCCAGGGGAAATAAAATGCTAAATGTGACATGTTTGCATCAGTGTCTATGAAACTGTAGGAAATCAACAGTCTTATTTTCTAATCATTTTCAGCTATCCTCCTTTATGTAGCGCTTCAGTTGTAATAAATTAATGGTATTTTATTTATTTTGGGACAATTGTTATTAATATCTATTTTGGAATATATCTATATTTGTAATATCTATATTTGTAAATTCATCTCTTTCTAGCATAGATGTATAGCATATGCAAACTATGTAAAGAATAGACAAGAATAGGTAATAGAAAATCACTAAATTCATTGTATAGGGATAATTATTCATGAAATTAGATGCTAGTTCATACCACTCAGAAATGAATACTTAAGCCTGGAAAGATAATACCACAAGTAAGGTGTTTGCAAAGGCATGTAGCCCACTGGGGTTGAACCCCAGCACTGCATATGGTCCCCTGAGTACCAAGCATGGTCC
Source organism: Cryptotis parvus (assembly GCA_021461705.1). Taxonomy (NCBI): domain Eukaryota; kingdom Metazoa; phylum Chordata; class Mammalia; order Eulipotyphla; family Soricidae; genus Cryptotis; species Cryptotis parvus. The sequence goes on along the minus strand of JAJIBD010022865.1, from coordinate 53,663 downwards.
CTGATAAAGAGACAGAAGTAAGCCCTGAGCACTGCTGGCAGTGAATCCCCCTGAAAAAATGAATAAGTAAATGCTAATGTTACAAGTAGGGCATCATCTGAAGGCCTTAAACTGGTTCCTTTGTTTAGCTCCTTGCAAAAAAATGCATCAAAAGGGACCTGTGTGAAGCATTGTCGAGGAGCTTTATTTCAAGGGAACAATAATAAAGTGAGGAGGACGCAAAGCAAAAAGGACTCTGGAAAAGAAGGCCATGCCACACTTGCCTAGCATCTTCAGTTTGGGTGTTTTAAAGGGGTCCAGCTTCCAATTTGATTCATGCCAGACAGTGTCCACTGTCTTGGATGAATGTGCATTCTTTGGGAATACTCCCTGGATGTTAACTGCCTCCTATGTTCCTTCAGATTCAGTTTCCATCAATTAACTTTGTGTCCAATTCCTTACTTCTCTGTCCACCTCAAGTTTTCAGGTAATATGGTAATAGCAGAATCAGAGGGGGAGTGGAAAAAGAATAGGAAAGAGGTGGAGTATATTCTCTAACAATTCCCCACTGAGAAACTTTAGTCAAGATACTTGGGAATAGAAGGGATGTATCTCTCTCCTCTGTCTCTCTCTTTTTTTTTGTTTTTTTGGGTTTTTTGTGGGGGGGTCACACCCGGTAATGCTCAGGGGTTTCTCCTGGCTCTGCACTCAGGAACCACTCCCTGGCGGTGCTCGGGGGGACCATATGGGATGCCAGGGATCGAACCCAGGCCGGCATGGGCCTGCCGCGTGCAAGGTAAACGCCCCTACCCGCTGGGCTATCGCTCCGGCCCCTGTCTCTCTTCTTTCTATATATTTACACATATATAATACATGATATATGAATATATAAATATGTGATATATTTTATATGTCCATATATACATCCATATAGATGTCCATATATCCATACATCTATCCATCTCTCTCTCTCTCTCTATCTATATATATATATATATAGAGAGAGAACAATATTTCCCTTTGGAAAATATTGAGGTCCTCCAGTTTTGTAGGACTGCGATGAAATGAAGAAAGAATGAGCATATGAAGTATGCGTTGATGAGCATTAAAAGGAAAGCCTAGGGAGACACTATATTAAAAATAAATTTAACTTATCTGGTGGGTAAAATATTCCCTTAAAGGTATTCACTATTCTATTTTTAGGCTCCCTTACATAAAAGCAACTTTTCACCCAAGATGTGTATCTAGATGTGGTGGGATAAGGGTCAAAGGTTAGTTATGGCAGGGTTTAAAGAATAGCATTTTACCTCAAAAGAAACAGTGACCAAAATACAAAGACAGTCCACAGAATGGGAAAGAATATTCACCCAATACCCATCTGATAAGGGGTTAATATCCAGGATATATCAGGCACTGGTACAACTATATGAGAAGAAAACAGCCAACCCCATTAAAAAATGGGGAGAAGAGATGAACAGAAACTTTAACAAGGAAAGAATTCGAATGGCCAAAAGGCATATGAAAAAATCCTCATCATCACTAATCATCAGAGAGATACAAATCAAAACAACAATGAGATATCACCTCACACCACAGAGACTGGCCCATATCTGAAAAGGGTAAAAGCAACAAGTGCTGGTGTGGATGCGGGAAAAGGGGACTCTCATACATTGTTGGTGGGAATTTCGATTTGTACAACCTTTCTGGAAAACAATATGGACATTCCTCTAATGACTAGAAATTGAGCTCCCTTTTGACCCAGCCATACCATTCCTGGGAATAAACCCTGGGAAGCCAAAAACACACAGCAGAAACACCATCCACACTTTTATTTTCTTAGCAGCACTATTCACAATAGCCAGAACCTGGAAACAACCAGTATGCCCGAGAACTGATGACTGGATAAAAAACTTTGGTACATCTACACAATGGAATACTATGCAGCTGTTAGGAAAAATGAAGTTATGAAATTTGCCTATTAATGGATGGACATGGAAAGGATCATGTTAAATGAAATTAGTCAGAAGGAAAGAGAGAGATATGGAATGACTGCATTTATTTGCATGACATAAATACATATATACATATTATGATACCAAAATCCAATGTCAGGCGAAACGTAGATCAGGAGGTGTTACCAAAAGTGGAAATTACCACAAACGTATGGGAGTCAGAGGTTAGGTAAGACAGTGAAAGGAACATGTGTGAATAAATGTCTAAAGGGCTAATGCCAACCTAGAACTGAGCATTAAATACAGGCAAAAAAATGCACATAATGCCCTCTAAGTGTATATGATGCAACCCACAATATGCAAGAGAAGGAAAAGAGAGGGAGAGAGAAAAGAGATGGAGAACCTGCCATGGAGGCAGGATATGGGAGGGGAGGGAATTGGGGACATTGGTGGTGGGAAATGGGCACTGGTGGAGGTCTGGTGCTGGAACACTATGTGACCGAAACCTACAAACATGAACAATGTTGTAATTGTATATCTCACGGTGGTATAATAAATATTATAAAAAACATTTGATAGCTCAAGAGTCAGATAGTACAGGAAGTTAGGTGTATGCCTTGCCTGCAGTGGACCATGTTTAGATGCATTGTCACATAAGTATTTCGTCATAGACCTGGAGGGCCCATGAGAACTGAACTGATTACCACCGGACTAGCTTAAGTAATCCCCAACACTGCCAGGCCAAAGAGCACCATACCCTCACACTTTAGCACCATGCCAGCAATTGAGACTTGCTGGGAGAAGTCTCTGATGTCTCTGAGTGCTGCATGGCTGTCTCCTCATATAGCGCTAAAAGTTTTAAAACTCAGAAGTTGATTTGTTCAGTGATTTCATGGAACCAACATTTTAGCTTCAATTTTCTTAAAGAGTTCTCTTTGAACTCTCAGAAAGAGAAAAAAGGACTGTCAGTTTTCAATCAATATCAGTCTATCAGAAAAAGTAGTTTTTCTGATAGAAAAGTCATAGTTAAGTATCAGGACAACTTAGGACTCATTCCAATTTTCAAATAGAATGCAAGTAACAAAGTGATTGCTAGGGCTAGAGTCCACAGAAATATTTTTACTATAACACAGAGGGCTTTTCCCACCATCACTTCTAATATTACAAATAGTTACAATAAATGACAAAATATACTTCTAATACACTTACACAGAGTAAGCACAGGGATCACAAGTAATTTTTCTATTCTGGGAATTCTGCTTATCACCATTATTTTTCTAAGAGAAATATTAGAAATTAGCTAAGGAAAAAATGGTTTAAGTAGGGGCTTAAGTGATTGTACAGTGGTAGGGCATTTGCCTTGCAAGCAGCCCACCTGGGTTAGATCCCTGGCATCCATATGTTCCCCCAGTTTCACAGGGAGTAATTCCTGAGTGCAGAGCCAGTAATAACTCCTAATCATCACTGGGTGTGACCCGAAAAACAAAAACTGATCAATCAATCAATCAATCAATCAATCAATCAATCAATCAATCTGGCTTAAGTCTCAACTAAAAAATTAATGTACCTACCTGCAATGTCAAGGCTCCACCATTGCTATGGCCAAGTGAATTGGCTGGAGGTGCCTTCAGGATTTTTAGTCTTCTTGTAAGATGGCCTAAAATGAAAGGTTCTTGTAATGATTATTTCAGACTATGTTTACCAGAATAATCAGTTTTCAGGCACAGATATTCACTGCTTCCTAGTGTCATCTTCCCTGATATTACACCCATGAAAAATATTTAAGCTTAGTTTAATGATTTTGAGTGGATCAGTAAGTACAAAATAAGGACATCTTAGTCCACAGAATACATAGAAATTTTTAAAGGAGGTAGTCCAATATAAAACCTCTTTTATACACTCCTGCACATTTTTAAAGCATACTTAACATCTTCAAGTGATCTCCTCTCTAGTAAATGATATTTTCTCATAATTTGAGTTGGTATTCACATCAAACCCCATTGCTCATTTATTATCCAATATTGTTTCAATTTGAAATTAATTGTCCTTAAACATAGGCTTGGTGTAATACTGTTCTCTTTTTACTGGTCTATATACATTCTGGAAAACAGATCCTAGACAGAGAGACACAGGCCTATGTGTAGCAGACTGAAGAAAGCTATTAAGAGAATTACTTTTCCCATGTTCTTGAGATGATAAGATAATATATCATCATACTGTTTAGTCATACTCTCATACCCCTGGTGAAAATGAATCTTTAACTGGTGAACATGAATCAAATGACACTCTTTAAGATTAAATATTACATCCTTCAAGAGAAGCCTAATGTAATCTACGCAGCAGGAGAGATAATGACCACTTACTTATATCAGAGTGGAGATACTGGTCATTATACTACTTGGTTATTAAAGCCCCAAAGGAAATTTAAAATCTACTCAAAGTGTTAAAAATATTTCACTCATCAACACATTTATAAGTTCACAGAGTGTACTATGTGTCAAGCTTTGGCTGATATACGTTTTGAATTAAAATATGATATATCATATTTCTCTACTTAGTATAGTATGTGTAGAGAAGTAAGGACCATATTGGAAAGTGAAAGAGGTCAACTAATTTTAAATCACAGGTAACTTCTTAACTCACTGATTTTTGAAATGCTTTTTTAAAAAATCATTATAGAGGCATGGGAAAGAGAGTGAAATGAAAAGGGCAGAATAAAGTAATCAGGTCTCCTACACATAAAGCTATTTTTCCTTAAAACTTCTCGAAACTACTTTACATTTTCATATATTCAATTACAATAGAAAATGGTATCTGATTGTGAATTGTGATTGAGAGAAAATAAAAATTTGCTATTTCTTAATAATCCAAAATTTTAGATTCCGTTCAACCATTTTAGAAAGGATATTTTGAAAGAACAGGTAAATGTCATAGTATTAGCATTTTCTAACTCTAATAACTTTAGCAATTATTACAGAGATGACAAAAGTGATTATATATTCATAGTGTTTGTACATTAGATATATCAAAGGGCTGTGTCAAGCATTTAGTTCTCTAATGCACACCAATCCCTCTTTGATTCGACAGACCTTGTATGTTGTATTTTGCTCTTTCTTTTAAGATATTAATAATAGGAACTCATTCTGTAGATTTTGCCTATGACCAATGAGTCTGAGATACTATACAGGTAAAGTCACTATCAGGATTTAAATACTGGCACTATTCTAGTGAACTCAAAATCCCTATATATACAGATCCAATGAACAATTTACCTGGTTTAGTGCCCTGTGATAATAAAATATTTGGCTAATTGTCAGGAAAGAACAATTTATTTCCATAATATACATTAAAGATACATAAAGTTTATAGCTATAAATTGAGTTTTAAATGCATGAAATATTTATCCTAAGCATCTGTGCTCTCACTTTGCATGTGTGGAGAATAGGCACAGTTAGTTTCCCTGGAGTATGAGTGTCAAAGGTTTTGCAGTCTCTGAATTTCTCCTACAGGAGCTATTGACTGATCTAAAAAGCTTAAATAGTCTTTTTTTTCCTGTAAAGGCTTCATCTACCTAAGAGAGTCTGAACCTTGCTCTTTTGTCTCAAACCAACATATCTACCTTAATATCATGCTATAATGTTTTAATTCAGACATTTCTTGGATTTTGCTTATCTCATGTTACCCATTCCTGATCTACTATAAGATAGCCACCCTTGTTTACAAGCTCTTGGCCTAACACTCCTTACTAATTCCTAACACTCCTTAGGCCTAACTCTTGGCCTAACACTCCGTGTTCTTATGCTCATTAACCAGTGGGATAGTGTTTGAAAGCTAATGTGATGGGAAGGTCCTTTCCTGCTTAAAGTACAAGGATAATTTGACTTAAAGAGATCTTAGTCCATTTCAAACACATATATTCTATTACACTTTGTACTCCTTGATGGCCTCACTGAAATAACAGCTTTTGAATCATTCCACATGTAATATTTTATGAGGGTGTACAGTATGGTCTTGCATAATCTACATGAGGTCTTGGATATGAGAAAAGTCATCATGGACAACTGAGAAATGATTAGGGCTATTAGTTAATAATAGTAAATAAAAGTTATGTAAGTTTCAGCTTCACTATGAACCATTAACTTAGGAGGCATATCCTATATTCCTATAGGATCAATCCAGGTACCAGTATGCACCCAAAGACTGAGAAGTATGAAAATAAATAATATTTAAGAGATTATTCATTGAAGAAGATTCCATAGGAAGAGATAAAACATTATACAGGGATAGATAAGACAAATATATAATTGTTCAAGATTCTACACTGAGAATTATATACCAGTGAGAACAACTTCCACTTGACTATTGGATTCTTGCATGTTATAATTCAAGCAAAATCAAAGGAAATATTGCAAAGTTAGAAAATAACATTCTTATTCAGGATACATTATACAGTCAATAAAATAAAAATTGACTTGGATACTAATCTTATGAGCATCTGCTTTTTTTTCTCTCTGCTTATACCCACTCTGTAAGGTAGTTAAACCTGTAATGATTCTTTCGTTATTTTAATTGAGAAAATAATGGCTCACAGACTTTAAATAACTTGACTGAAATAACAACCTCTAATTACGTTATTGAAAGCCAACATTCAATAAGAGCTGCAATAATTTTCAAAATTTCAGAGATAAGCAAAACATTCAACGATGCCATTATATGACTTTCTGAAGATTTCAGAACAATTTGGATACTTTATGCTTAAGGTATTATACTAAAGCATCCCTTAATATTATGAGACCTGGTTACACAAAAATCTCTCTAAATGTTTGTATTTTAGAGATTTTTAATTGGTTCATAATTTCTACCTGTCAGGGAAAAATATACCCTTTTACAGACACTATAAACCCAAGCACGGGAACATTCTGTTACTTCCTTAAACAAATATCTATACCCTTATACAAGGGTAATTAACAGTTGTACCCTGTCCTTTAACACGTCTACACTGATCAACTTTCTTTTCCATCTTGAATCAATTCTGATCTTTGATTAGTTTTTCTTGCAAACTTACAAAGTCCAGAAGTCTGGTATATTTCTGCACACAGAGTCAATGAATTACAAATGCTCAACACTGAAAGATGAAAACAGTATAGTCTAAACCAGTTAGAATCAGGCTAAACACCAAATAGCAGATAGATTACCCTTGAATTCATTTTAAATGGATTATGATATAATTGCATTGTAAAAATCACAACTACTTAAGCTATGGCATAATTCATCACTGTCATGTAATCCTAGGAACTAACCAATTATAGCTAAAATTTGGTCTGTGCTTTGAACTCTGAGAATTACTGTCTCCAAAACCCAACCACCCTCTCAAAGGCCACTTATATGTTTTGTTAATTTGCCCCATTTTTGTATAATTATAAACTAGAATCATGCAGAAATGGTTTACTCTCCAGAGTATGACCACATTCTGACTCTTTTTTATGTCTTTGGAAAATGTTGTCTTAGATAAAAACAATAACACTTCCCTTCAATTGCACTCTGATTCGTAAGTATATGCTTTCCTTTCATAAATTGCTTTCCGTTTCTTTTCTCTGAATTGCTCTTGAATTCTTTCTTATGACAAAGTCAACGACCTCCTGGAGTAAGGCTAATTAGTTCTTTTTCTTGCAACAAAAACAAACACTCTATAAAAGCATTTGGCATCTCTATGAAACTGAACTCTAGCATATTTTTGATCCAAAAGTTCTAGATCTAGGTGAAAATATAAATTGTATCATGTTCATGCTATGTACAATGAATGATCAATGAGAATGAGTAAGTCTGGGGCATTCACCTGGGCTAAATCAATATTACAATGGATCTGGAACTAGAGTCCTTATTATGATTAAAAGATATTCAATAATTCTAATAATTATAAGTAACTTTTGAAAAATAGAAATATCTTATTTACAAGATCTGAAAGAGAGAGTGCAAATGTCTGGAACCTTGCTTTTATTTGAACTAAGGTTATGGAGTTTAGGTTTAGGTTTTGGTGAGTTTAAATAATTAAAGCAGAAATATAAAGATAAAGATGATGGACAAAAAAGAAAATATAAAGTGATGATCCATTCCTACTGATCACGTATCACAATTTGCAAAATAAAGGAACATCAGTGGAGACAATTAAGGTGATTCTTCTCTTACCAAGACGCTGGGAGAGTGTTTGAGTGAGTCCATTTGAGATGGACCCTCTTTATCAGAAATGCTTCCACATCAACCTCTATTTAGGCACTTGCATTGCAAGAAAGAAAAGACAGCTGTGGGGAAACAGTACCTAAGTAAACATGCATCTCGTTAAATGACTCCTACAACCTGCTCTTGAATGGAATAATACACAATGCAATTTCATTTATATAAAATTGGGGAGTAGAGAAGCTATGCTAGGGAGCTAGTAATCAGAATGCTGACTTTTTGTGGTGAGAAGAAATGTGAAGAACAGACACAGACAGAGAGAATGCTCGAATGTTTATATGTTCGTATGTTTGTTTAGTGCTTAATCTAGACTAGATTTACATGGTGCCCAGTTTTTAAAATTCCACCCAGATATACATTTTTGTGTGTACTTTCCTGTATGTAGGCTTCTATTTGTATAGAAATTTTTACTTATTCATATATAAACAAGATGAAGGAAAAATATTATTCAAAACTGACTGTAGCTCTCTGCTTCTTAAAAAGATGAATAATGTGTATCCATACCACTTCCATCTATGCAAAAAGGAAAACAAATAATACAAAGCCTCTACCATAGATAGTCCCTGGCCTCATAAGCTATTAATGAGCATTATATATACAAAATAGATTATGCTTAGGAAGCAATGTAAATGTAAAGACTTACATGAAATAAAATAGACACATTTATGTCATATAAGAGATCCTTGGGATTAGAAACTCTAAAATCTACAAGTATTCAGAATTTTTGTTTATGTTTTATATAGCAGGCACAGATACTCAATCAGTTGTAAAGATTTCAAGCAGTCAAGATTGAAAGCAAGAGACTGGAGATCAAGTAACAAAACTCAGGACAGACTTTACATAAAGGAAGGGAAAGAAAGAGAAATAAATGCAAGAAAGTTCCAGGATGGTGGGAGGGGTCTTTAAAGAATTCTAGAGATAGGTAGAAATCGTTCTACTTTCATGATCTTAAAAAATTTATTACATTTTTAATTGAATCACAGTAAGAAGCACGATTACAAAGACTATCATGCCTGGGTTTCAGTCATATAGTGCTTCATACCTTGCTAACAACGGGGGTGAGGATGGGAACATCCCTTACTGTGTTCCAAGAATGTTAGTTATTGAGGTCTGGAGTAAGAGTACAATAGGAAGAATGTTTGCTTGCACACGGTTTACCCCAGCATCCCATATGGTCCCCTGAGCACCTCCAAAAGTAATTTCTGAATGCAGGATCAGGAGTAATTCCTGAACTTTGCCTATTGCAACCAAAAAAGAAAAAAAAGTGGCCTTTAAAACAAAGGAGAGGATGCCGAGATGATTATACTCTGACGTCTGGTCTTCTAGGTTATCTGCTTTAAGTTATCCGGCAGATATCAGTCAGTCATTCTCAACATCCAGACTCCATAGTTCTCCGAGCTCCATCCAAGAGAAAACCTTATCTTTCCCCTTTAAGTTTCATCAGTAAATGCTCGAGATGAGAGCCTTCTACTGAGGCTATACCACCTAAAGGGCAGAGCCTGGCAAGCTACCCATGTTTTATTTACTTGTTATGCCAAAAACTAGTAACAATTATGGACCTCAGTTCCATAACCTGAAGATTGGTTTGGGGCTCTTCCTTTCCCTGGAGCAAGCAGATGCCCTTGGGTTACAATTGCTTGTGACAGGACTTATGGAGATGTTACTGGTGCCCACTCGAGCAAATTGATGAACAAGGGAAGACAGCAATACAATGATACAGTGAACCTAAGTCGTCCTAAGGTATCAGGCACCACTTAGGCCATGCTTGTGCCATTATATGACACTAATTCTCTTTCCTAAGGGCCATATTTCTAAATTGCCAGACCTGTTTCATTTTGTTCCCATCTTCCCTGCCCTTCCAAAGAGGCCTCTGTTCTCCTCCCTGTAGCAGGGAAATAGGGGTAAAGAAATCATGTGGCTGCTTCTTACTAAAAGTGGCTGAAGATTTGGGTCATTAGAGGTAGCCCGTCGAAGAGACCTCTATGTGCCTCTGAGGAAGTCAGATGCCTTCTATGGGCCTCCAAGGAAGTCAATGGAATGTGTAGTCCGGGCTGCATCAGCATCTTTAACTTAAAGGAATTTGAGCAGGAGGCAAGTTTTATTTAGGTGTTTAAGGAGTATGGAAAAGCATTTTAATATGTGTAAGAAATCAAAGGACCCATAAATTCTGGTTTACTTTATGTCCCTGCTTTGCCCCAATGCACACTGTCTTGTTCATATAGAAACATTTGCTCTATCAAAGCTGAGACTTTAAACACATGATATGCTTTGGTGGGGACCTTACACCAAGAATGTCTCAGATGTGGCTAATCCTTGAGCCTAGAATCCGAAATGAAAGAACATTACATACCAGCAAGTCTACCAAATCCTGACAAGCTCCTCGGAGTCCTAGGTGACCATCAACTTTCATGAATGGAAGAAAGCTAAAGAAAGTACTGAGTTTTGGGGTGATGTTGTTGTATCATGAGGAGGTCATAGAAGAGTACAAAACATAAAGCATTTTTATTCTTTTCTCTGGTCTTAAGTTACTTAGGTTCTAAATTAAACAAACAAAACTAGTTGTTAATGAGTTTTTCTATTCTACATAGAATGTTTTGATCTGCATTGAGTGAAAGTTGCATATTGACACTTTCAAAAGAAACACAACACTAATAGTAATGAAAATGAATTAAGACATACTGTGTACTATAGACTCTATTTTTAAAAAATCAATCATAATAACTTCTGAAAATGAAATTATTGACAGTGCCTTTAATATATGACCTTAGCCAGACACCATTTTTCTACTTTAATTTGAAGTAACAACTGGGAAACACACCTTTAAAGTGTTTTTATTTGGATAGTCCTAACATCTGAGATACCTTATTACAAATAAAATTGGAATTTAAAGAGTTGAGGGCCATGAGCAAATACTGAATATAAAGTAGATATGAAGAATTTTTCCTTTGATTAAAGTAAAACCAATTATCATGAAGTCTTGCACACAGAGGAACTTACCTAAGAATCTATTTTCTATATATGCTGGATCTACTACTTTGAAGCCAAATCTCAGACTAGGGAAAGAGACATTACAGTCTATATGTAAAAAGGATTGTAGTTCCTCTAGAGAAGAACATTTTGCTAATGTTACTGCTTTATTCAACTTATAGTTGGTCATTTTTTTGTTGGATAAAATATTTATGACACATGAGTCGGTCTTGCCAGTTTAACTCCTGTGGTAATGTACTAACTGTAATGAGAACTTAGTAGGTTCTTCAGAGTTAGTACTATGTTAAGTCTTTGATGGGATGTTGGTATGTTAAAGGAGGCAGATCTTATGGATTGAATAGGTCCGTGCTCTCAAAATGCAACACTGAAATTCTAACATGAAATGTGTTGACCTTAAAGATGTCTTTGGGGAGTATTAATTAGGTCATGAGGACACAACCCTGATGGTATCAGTTCTTTATAAAAGAGGTTACAGACAATACCCTCACCTCTTCAGCACATGAGGACACAGCAAGAAATAGACAATCTGCAATCAATAAAGATGAATAATTCTAGCCTAGAGATACCTTGATCTAGGATTTCTAAGATCCTGAACTGTGATCAATAAATTCCTGTTATTTATAACTACGTTCATTATAGCAACCTATACTAAGACAACACAACAAGGCCATTTCAATGCTGTTTTGTGATAGAAGTTAACATATGGAGATGGTAAAAGAAGAATTTACTGAATCCTACATCTTTTAAAATTCTTAATAATTTTCTTCCATAGAGTCTTAGGACTTATTTCTTTTCATAGAGTCTCCTAGACTGTTCCCCAAGATCACTGAAATTTCTTATATATATTCATCCTTTTCAATTAAGCACTGTATATCACTTATAAAGGAAAACATTGTAAGTATAGAAGTCATTTAATATTCATTTTATGAAATTAATTTGTTTTCATTGAAAATTTAATGCCTTTGCACGGACCAGAGAAATACTATTTATTTCAATATATTTTACGTATGTTATGTGATCCTGCTATAATCTTTCAACATAATCCTACATTATGTTCTGTAAGCCTTGTTTAAAATACATATTAATTCAAGATGGGCACTTAAATATGCAATGACAGACTGCACTTTATAACTTCTGAGAAAAAGTTACATAAATACAAGTAGAGATTTTGTTTTCCCATTAAAGAAATGGTTGTGTTTTCCTCTAGTACCATGAATACATTATCTTAAAAGGTTCAGCAGTATAATTTAATAAATTAAAAGGACAGAGGTATACCTAAGAATTGCAAAATAATCAAATATAGTAAAAGGCAGAGGTAGCTCTAAGACTTAGAAAATAACCATGAAAAGATTTAGTAATTCATTAAGGCAAATGTCTAAAATGTACTTTTTGGACTCTAACTCTGAGTACTTTTCCTGCAATTTTTGGAAACTGTGACTCTCATTTAGGTAATCACTGAGAATAAAATATCTACTTTTGGAAAGTCTGAATGGAATACTACTGTTCCATTTCTCTCCATGATTATGGCACTATGCATCACCTATCTTATAAGCACAAAGCATTTTAAGCAGCCTCCACTGAGGTGATGAGAAGTGGTTTTCCTTGAACAGCAATATGGTATTGACTATCATTAAGGAGTTCCATTAACCAGCCAATCATTTTTTCTGCAGTTTTAGAATTCAGGTCTATCTCTCCACATTAACTTACCTGAACCAACAACAAAAGATTCCTGCAATAAAGACAAAGTGAGGTGAATGGAAAACCTTAGTAAATTCATGCAATGGAATATTATTCAACAATAAAAGGGATAATGTTCTGATACATGTTGCAAATACTGATAAACTTTGAATATGATAAAAGAAAGAAATCAGACACAAAAGACCTCACATTCTATTATTTTATTTATATGAAATTACAGGATTAGGAAAATCTATAAAAGCACAATACAGATTAAAAGTTGAATAGTATATACCTCCCGGTAAGGGGCTGGCCATCCCTGGCCGAGTCCAACATTGCTCCAAGAGTTTGCTCTCATGAGTGGGGAAGAGACCATGCTGGCAGGATTTGGAGTGGAGTTGTGGGCCCTCTACAAAGCAGAGTGGACATGGAGAATTAGACACAAATGATGTAGTAAGTAGTTGTTCAAGAAATTTGAAGTGGAATGAAAAGGATCACAATAGCACTTTGATTCTATAACGTAAGAGGGTTTCATTCTGGTGTTAATAAACATTTTGATAAGTAACGGAATGTGACCTACACAGTGTGAAGAGTTTTCAATAAAAAGTTAACTTTATCATTGGGACAGCCTTTTAAATTTCCCTCCGTATTTTGCATCCAAATACTTTAAATTGTATAATACATATTTCACTTTTATAGAGATGAAACTCACGTAATATAAAATTTACTTTAGCCACCTTCAAAGCATACAATTATATGCTTTTCAGTATATTCATAAAGTTGTACCTCATTTTCCAATGCTAGAGCATTTTTTATACTTTTTATTATTTTTTATTAGAAACCATGAGATAGACATTTACAAAGTTGTTCACAATTGGGTTTCAGTCATACAACATTACAGCACCTATTCCTCCACATTTCCCACCACCAACGTCCCCAGATTGCCTCCCTACTCCCCCAGCCTGCCAAGAGCTGGTTTCAGAGCATTTTTTAATTTCAGAAATAAACCTTGTCATCACTAAGCAGTCACTCCTAAATCCCTACTCTCCCGAGACCTGGCAACATCTCATTTATTTTCTCTCTATGCATTTACGTATTCCGAACATCTCATAGAAATGGAATCATATGATACATGCTCTTTGCCTAAATTAGTTTAATTCTGAGCTAAAAATAAAAATCTTGCTAGAAAAACTATTACTCTAAATGCACTCAAATGTAAATGTGTTCTGGGTGGTAAATAAAGCTAAGAAATGCTCACACATAGGACCAATAAGTGCCTCTGACACTGTTGAACACATTTGCAATTACTATCTGATGAATCTATGTAAAGCACACTTTGACAGCATCCTAAAAGTCTCAAATTAAAATTTGAAACTATGAAAGTTCATATGAGTGGGTGGTATTTATATTTTTTGACTTAAGAAAAAACATTAATATTTAAATATCATCTAATTCAGTATTTCAAGACACCCTATTGAGAAACAGTTCTACTGTCTACAGATTTTCTTTCAAAAATAAAGATCCAAAAAAGCATAATTAGATGACTTCCATACTATTTCAAGAAAGGAGGATATTTCTCTTTCTATCAAATTCAGACCAATCTACTGGCACACCATTTCTTCTTTAAAATCAACAGGAAATGTTAACTGATCAAAGAAATTGATTAACTTAATAAATGTATTTTATAGTTAAATATTTATGAATTAGTAAATAATTAAATGAACTTTTATTCATTTTTTGCATTAGTTTGCTTGTTTTACTGTCTATTTTGTCTGTATGTTGTCCACAAGTCATCTGCTGATATGTCAAAATTGTTCATTAAGATTTTTAGGGTAAGATGAACTGAAAACATCTATTTCATGATCCCTACATTTCTTTAGTCTATCTTTTTATGATCATTAACTGTAATTGTAATTGTAAGTTGTAATTTATTGGGCATAGGAAGTGGAATTTCCCAAAAAGTATGCAGGAGTCCACCATCTGCTCCCAACATTGGCCAACCAGACTGACAATTCAATACTAGGGTCTAAGATGTCATACTATTCAAACTCTGCAGGGCCAGGGATTAACAGGACCATCCAAGAAGTTCTAGAATTGCTCAGGAGCCTCAGGGATACACCCTGGTAGGCTTGGAAGTCACATGTGCCAGGGACCAAACAGGTCAGATTCATGCAAACCATGAACCTCAATTGCTGTAATATCTCCCAGCCACCCGCCATTAGTTATTTTCAAAGAATAAAACATGCTTTAATTTAAACTCCTTTGCAACACCTACTGAAACATAACTGCTAAAATGATAAAGGCAGTGTGAATCACTATAAGCATAGTACTCATTTCAGGACTTGTAGATGACTTCATAAGAGGACTTAAAATGAGATTTTTTAATAGCAATAAAACATTTTCTGTATATTTTCTAGTCCATATGTAATACATAAATTTTAATCACAATAGATAATTGAATTCAACAAGAAATTAAGTTAGATGCAATGAGGTCTACCTCAGGTGTTCTACCTCAGGTGTTCTACATTTTACATAAAAAGCTATATGTGTTATTTTCTAGTTGATGAAATAGACTAGATCATAACTAAGCTAATAAACTTTTTCAAAGTCTAGGCCAATCTGAATGACCAGAAAAACAATTTGGAACACTTAAATTCTCAAAACATCAATCTGTTTTATTGCAGCTCCTCAATAACTGTTTCTTATCTAGTAAGAATCCAGAGACTCACATACACAGGGCAGAACTGCTTATGGCTCTCTCTGTGCCCAGGTGATCATGAGGTGGAGGGAAGATGAGTTCTAGCCCTGGCCCACCACCCAACAGAGTCTCTCAAGAAGCCAGAGGAACCCCCACACCATGAGAGCCGCCATTTTCCACATCCCCACTTGTCAGAGCTCCACCCAGCAGAAGAACTGATCACAAGTCTGGCTCATCAATAAATGCTCGAGATTAGAGGTGACTACAAGATTAGACCTCATTGCATTGACCTGATGTAATGGTTTGGGCTCTTTATGTTCCTGGAGTGAGTAGATGCCCTTGGGCTACACTAGCATGTGACAGGACATATGGAGATGTTACTGGTGCCTGCTCGAGGCAAATCGATGGTCAACAGGAAGACAAGTGATACAAGTGAAGTGACAAGTGATGTAGTAAGAGGAAAAGTTTCAGTTCAAACAAATAAACCCCACATAAGCCCATAGAAAATAGATCTGGTCCTATGCAAATCTCTTAGAGATTATGAGAACATTCACATAGTAACATGATTTTATTAATGACTGTAATAAAATAATTACAATGCTGAAATTATTAGAATAAAATGGAACAATGTCATCAGCATTGTAGCTGCAATTATCAACTTGTACAAGATGAGCTGAAAATATTTATTTCACGACCCCTATATTTTTTAATCCTATTTTTGTTCTCTGCTCTTTAAATTGAAGCTACACACCCTCCTCACCCCATAAAAGAAGGAAAAAATGTAACAATATAACCATTTTCACAAGAGTAATACTAATTTTGAATACTGGCAAGTTTGATCTAGATATGGTTGGCTGTTTCTTTGCTTTTAATATTCATGTTTATAGTTAAGCTCTCTATTTTTGCTGATTACATGAAACATGTAAATTTATGTTGATTTTTCCATTCACATTAAATGGAAATTTGTCAATTATTATCCTAACTCAGGTAAAGTTCTTATTTCTATTCTCTTTTATCAGAAAAGTTTATATTATTTATATCTGCCCTTTTCTTTACTTTTCTTAAATAATTTTTTGACAGAGTAGTTGGCTTGATTTTTTTTTTAATTAAATTCAACAATGACAAAAATGGTAGTTGTCTTACCTACAACATAACATAGAATATAAATTTTTTACACACATAGTCTTATTGATTTCAATAACTTGGTGAGACAAACCAAAGGTTAGCAAATATTTCTTGAGGGACAACCTATTCTTTTGTCAATCAAAAAGGGCATTCACCATTTTATATTGATTTTTGGCGAAGTATCATGCGATGATTTAAGATTCAATTAAAGTTTCAAAACCAACATTATAGAGCTTATTTCATGGATAAATGTGTTGATACAAATTCCTAACTTATGTTGTTTTCACCTTTTATATGGCTACTAATTTGAAGCAGTTACCATATAAAACATCAACAAATGTCAATAAAATATTAATTTTCAAATCTTAAGTAAAGTATTACATATTGAGGATATGGTAATGTAGAGTTCCTTTAAGATTTAAAATAATTTAATAAATTTTGTTCTTACTCTGCCAACTTAGTCATAATAAAAAATAATAGAATTTCATTTTTATGAGAAGATGTAGCCATAGTAAAAATAAAAATTGCTAAGTCTATTTCAGCAGCCAATTTTACTTAGTTAGCTATTATCTTTTCAAGGGGAAAAAATCTCACTTTCCACAACTTCTTCATTTATGCAATTTCAGTCAATATAACAAGCACTATCAAATTAGTTATTGCATCAAAGTTTTATTGATGTAATAATTGGCGCAATAATAAGTTATTGTACCATGGGTAGCTTGCCATGGCAAAGCCTGCCAAGCTACCCAGGGTGTATTAGATATGCCGAAAACAGTAACAATAATGGACCTCATTCCCAATTAATGGAGACATTACTGGTGCCCACTCGAGCAAATAGAAGAACAATGGGAAGACAAGTGATACAAGTGAAGCAATCAAAGTTTTAAATTTTATTTTTAACACTACCTTAAACTGGTTGGTCTAACAAGATTGTGCAGCAATTTGAAATCTAGATATTTCATTGAAATCAGGAAGTGTACCTTTAATGAATGTATTTATAGCATTGTCAATCACATTTTGAATCTGGGAGTTGTTATAACTCTTTGTTGAAATCTTGTAAAGATGGCTGTATCTTGTAAAACCTGACCCAAACAGAACTGAATGGAAGGAAATGGTCTGAATTTGAATTTAAAGAGATGGGGCCAATACTAAGCACTGAGACCATCTATGTAGATAAAACAAAGCAACAAGAAAATGAAGGAACATGTAGCTGATAAGCATCCAGACAATTGTATTGCATGGGTGTTCAAGCATAAATGGAGAATGTTTCTGCAACAACTAATACAGAATAAGAATTAGGAGGAAACCTATGCAGACTTCAACAAGTAATTCCCATGGAAACATGATACATGAAATTGAAACAAGGATTTAGTACCTTAAGTAACTTAATCCTCAGGACAAAAGATTCAAGGTACAAAAAGAAGTGTGATCCTTTGACAACATGTAATGCAGACATGATAACAAGATTCTGGCCGTTGGAATTTCAAGTCTGTCCATAGATGTGTGACTGGGAATTTTTAATAGTTTACTTGTCTATAGGATTCTAGCCTTCAAATCTAACCTACTTATAGCATAAAAGAAGAATCATGGTGAAATTCAAATTTGAGTGTCCTTTTTTAAGTTCTAGGAACTTATTAACAATCCAGATTTCTCCTTTCCTTGATCTCCAGATCTTTATTGTTGAACACCATTTCAAATTTTATGATTCTTTTTGTTATTCACTCCATTGGCCTAGAAAATCACGTGCCTCCTTTTATGTATGACATCACTTTTTGGCTTAAAAACTGTATCACTGTATCACTGTATCACTGTATCACTGTCTTCCCGTTCATCATCGATTTGCTCGAGCGGGCCCCAGTAACATCTCCATATGTTCTGTCTCATGCTAGTAGAGCCCAAGGCATCTGCTTGCTCCAGGAACATAAAGAGCCTCAATCCATTCTGGAATGAGGTCTATAATTGTTACTGGTATTTGGCATATATATCAAATACAACACGTGTAGCTTGCCAGGCTCTGCCGTGCAGTAGCATACTCTTGTAGGCATCTCTAAGTCCAGCATTTATTGATAAACCACGCGGCCGCCAGAGTGGCGCGCGAGCCGGGTGCTGATAGGCTGGTCTGCTGGGTGGAGGTCTGACGAGAGAGAAGTCGGGATGTGGAAAATGGTGGCCCTCATGGAGTGGGGGTAGTCTGGCTTGTTGCGAGGCTCTGCTGGGACGGTGGGCCAGGGCTAGAACCCACCATCCCTCCCGGGCGCCTCGTGAGTGGCTGGTCACAGGGAGAGCCAGTAGCAGCTCTGCCCCATGTCTTAAAAACATATATCTAAATTTGACCAACAAGGATTTACTAAATACCCACTATAAGAACTGTGTTAGAATCTGAGAATATAGAGACAAAAATAAAAGCTAATCTTTTGAATTCTAGAAATTTTAAACAAAGTGGTGGAGAGGTGTTTGTAGTTATAGAAGAACCAATAACATTCCACGGTTTTTAAAAGACAATTTAAAGGGGCCGGAGCGATAGCCCAGCGGGTAGGCGTTTGCCTTACACACGGCAGGCCTGCCAGGCCTGGGTTTGATCCCTGGCGTCCCATATGGTCCCCGAGCACCGCCAGGAGTGATTCCTGAGTGCAGAGCCAGGAGAAACTCCTGAGCATTGCCGGGTGTGACCCAAAAAAGCAAAAAAAAAAAAAAAACAATTTAAAAATATAATTAGAACACATACCAGTAAATAATAACTATGAAGAATTATTAAAATATTATATTTTACTTACTGTAATTTTATAATATAAACATTATTATACATGTTATAATATAAATGAATTAAAGGGAACACATGGAAAAAGATACCACCACAATACAGTGTTTTATATTGTTAGTAGTTTTCCATATTTTGCAGTGCCTAAAAAATAACTAAAGAATAATATAATAGGAAGATAATATGAGCAAAAGAGGATACACATCAATGTTTTAGTGCTCATTTCAAAGTTTTCCATAAATTTTCATACAGCTCAGGTACATGAAAGAAATATTATCATAGAATGTCATATGTATAAATTTACCAGGAATTTGAGAAATTGAAAGAAAAAATTTTAGAGAACATTTGTTGATTTGAATATTAATGTGTCTGGAATCCAGTTCCGTGTGAGCTTAAGGAACATTAACTCTGGTTATGAAAAAGAAATTGATATCAGTAATGTCTCCAAGATGGCAAAATTAAAGTTTCTCAAAGGGGTTTTCCTGAGGCGTCCTTGAGAATAAAGATCTCAGTATTTTCAGGATTCTCTGAAAAATACAGTCTGTGGGGCCATATCTAGCTGTGTTCAGTGCTTGCTCCTGGTTCTGCATCAGCATAACTCCTGATGGGGACTGGGTGGCAATAAGAAGTGCCAGAGTTGAACCCAAGTCACTTGCATACAATGCAGCACCTTATCCACTATTTTCAGAATTTTAAATATAAGAAGGCATTTGTTTTCCTACACAGTTAGAGAAAACATGTCAATTACAATATTTTTCTTAATTTTTTATGAAATCATCATGTGGTAAACAGTTACAAAGTTGTCCATGATTGGGTTTCAGTCATTCAATGTTCAACACCTGCACCTTCACCAACAGTATATTTCCTACCATCAATTGCATGATGTTTCTCAAGGTGTGGTTCCAAGTATAGCACTATCTCTAACACCTGAGAAAATGCACAAACTGAAAATTCTTGCCTCTTAAGTCACATCTACCAAATCATCAATCCTAAGAGTGCAGAAGTTAGTATGTGTTCTTACAAGTCCACCAAAATGGCTAAACCATTCTATTTTCTCTGAGATTGAGAGTCACTGTCTTAGAAAAACAACTCCCTGGAAGGAAGCCTATAATGAGACTCTGCCTTAAGGAGCCAGGGCTCATCTGAAGTTATTTTACAGTCTATGAAATTTATTCTTTTGATTACAGAGAACAATTACCTGCACTTATTTACTTTGTTTACTCTTATCACGTCTGGTTTATTGAATGGCTGACCAATGGGTTTTACAAAGCTCAAACCTAGCACCTGAGCACAGGATCAATACTTCCCTTAAATGGCCACTAATTTCAATAAGAATGTTGTGTTTGAATGCCGGAAGTCTTCGTAGTCAAAATTGAAATTATGGAGCTAGAGAGATAATATAGGGTTAAGGTATTTGCCTTTCATATGGCGAACCCTGACTCAAATCCCTGATACCACATATGGTCTTCTTGAGAACTGCAAGAAGTTACTCCGGAGCACAGAGCCAGGAGTAGTTTCTTAGCACAGCTGGTTCTGTCCCCAAAACTGAGAAAAGGAGAGTGGTAGGAGAAAGAGAAAGAGGAAAGAGAGACTCATCTCAGAAAGAGAGAAGATTGCACTTACATTGATTAGAAGGTAACCCCAAAATCTTGCTCTAATATGAAACTGCATTTTGATATTACCCTTTACTTCTTGGTATATGAGTCTGTAACTAAAAAATATTTTCATTTGGTAACTGAAAAATATAATATCAAGCTCTGTTTCTCCAGTCAATAAATAAATCCAGTTCCATTATTCATCAAGTACTTGTACCAGTGCATTTTAAAGTTTTGGTTACTTTTTCTCACTCTCTTAAGTATAGTGATCTGGGGCGAAGCAGATCAGGGTTCTATCCACGCCTTCCCATACGGTCCCCCTAGTACCATCAGGAATAATTCCTGAGAGTAGAGCCAGGAGTAATCCCTGAGCATCGCTGGGTGTGACTCCAAAACAAACAAAAAAAATTAAGTATAGAAATCTGGTCATAAATTCATGTGATAAACAATAAGACTTGTAGCTTTAGAGGAGATCAAGTGGTGGTGAACATGGTACCACAGACTAACAACTGAAAATCAAAAGCATTTCACCCTTATGATCACTCTTTGAGAAAAATGGCATCATAGTAAGGGTTGCTTTTCTTGTCCGTATTTTGCCCCCATTTTGTTTTTGAGCCATACCCAGTGCAGAGGGGCATACTCCTTACTCTCTTCTTAGGGATCACCACATAAGGATGCACTGCCACAGACTGAACCTGGGTCCACTGCAAGAGAGACAAGAGCAGTACTTATTTATATTATGTTTCTGATCATCAAATGTCCCATTCTTCTCTCCATCTCACAAACATCTCTGTACTCAGATAAAAAAAATATGGTAAGCACACTCACGATGATGAGAAACATATTTCTCAATGGCATAAATGGAGTTAAAAATCACAAAAGGAAATAAAGAGAATTGTATCCAAGGTTGATTTAGAGACTTTTATTGTTTTGAATGTGTCTATAGGCTCTCTTGCTACATGAGTCAGAAATTAATGGTACACTATTACTATTGCTTACACCTGGTGCCAGGCACACTTGAATAAAAATACAATTTCATAGCTGAGGCATAAAAAAAGATAAGCCTGAGACATACTAATAAATCAATGAATGATGAAAAATATTAAACAAAAATCTCAAAAAAGCATAGGAGTGAAACTGAAGGCTTTCTTACTAGCTAATTCTGGTATGATTTGAACATAAAAATAAAGTGGGCCGGGCGATAGCCCCGCATTGGCCAGCCTGTGCCAGCCTGGGTTGGATCCCCGGCATCCCATATGGTCCCCCGAGCATCGCCAGGAGTAATTCCTGAGTGCAGAGCCAGGAGTAACCCCTGAGCATCGCCGGGTGTGACCCAAAAAAGCAAAATAAATAGATAGATAGATAGATAGATAGATAGATAGATAGATAGATAGATAGATAGATAGATAGATAGATAGATAGATAGATAGATAGATAGATAGATAGATAGATAGATAGATAGATAGATAGATAGATAGATAGATAGATAGATAGATAGATAGATAGATAGATAGAGATAGTAATGGGTTACAATACATTGAACAAGCTAAAAATCAGTTACAGAAGGTAAGGAGTTTGCCTTGCATGCTTATGACCCTAGTTCATTCCCTGATATTGCATAGGGTCCATGGAGAACTACCAACAGTCATTGTTGAGTATGAGCTCTGGTGTGGCCCAAACTCTATGCCTGCCCTATCTTTATGATACTTATAATTTGTGGAATTTGACTGTAGAACAAAGATTAGATGCTAGTATTGTATCAATGTCAAGTTACATTGACTTTTAATGTATCAAAGTCATTGACACATTGACTTTGATGAAGAGTACCCTTCTGATTACACTATCCACTGATATTTAGTTGTGCAGAAAAGCCATGTTTCCAAGTGATTTTCAGTTTTTCTGAAAAATCTGATGAGCGGGTTAAAGGAGGAGAGAGAGAGAGAGAGAAAGAGAGAGAAAAGTGACAAGTGATTTCTGCAGCTGGCTAAAAGTTACACGGTTACATATGATTTCTTTACAATGCTTTTGCAATTTTTCTGACACTGCAAAAGAAATCATATCAAAAACCAAATAGGTAAAAATCCCCATCCTATAAAAGGGGATAGTTCCTTGCAAAAGAAAATATATATATATATATAAATAGATATGAAATGGGAAGATCTTACTGTGAAAACAACGTAAAGAGTAATCTTTTTTTCATTACCAGACCATAAACCTTTTTTCATGCAAATATTATCAAGGGTTCACTTTAAGTACATTAAAAGTAACCACTTTCAAACCTGTCTTGAAATGTCTAACTTCACAGGAAAACTGGAAGTCATTTCAAACAGCCAGTGCTTTGTTTGTTTAAACCTACAGGGTTCCTAATGCTCAGTACCTCCACTGGGAGATAAACACTGGATAAAGCCCAAATAGTCTGCCACTGGCAGGAATAAATGTGGAAGACTTATCTCTGCCTGGTATTGACGGGTGTGTTCCTTTACTACTGCTGATGGGTCAGTCCTTAAGTAGGTCAATGAAGTTACCAGACAAAGTGACAATAAGACTCCACCAAGAAAAGCTTTAGTACTAGAATTCTTCTCTTTATTTTTTAATGTCTTAAACATTTTAAAATCATGTGTTTTTTTTTTTGCTTGTCAGGTAAAAGTGGATTAAGATTATAGAACACTTCTTGCTGTAGGCATATTGAAATGTACTATTCTACTAAAGTCTCACAAGAATGCTGGGAACTAATCAGGGTCACTCTAGTTTATAGATAAAGGAACTGAAGTTCTGAGTGATTGAGATTTTCCAAGAATGACACACAGTAAACCTACCTAACGGAGAATGTCTGCTCTCTCTACCTAGTTACACCACTTCTACATAAAGATGTCTGATTTCCGGCAAGTGCATTAGGTTAAATCAGCCTCAGGGGCACCTGCTTTATTAGAAAGTCTGTTGAGTGAGGAAGAAGCTGCTGAGATAGAAGGTGGGAACTGGAGAGAACCAAAGATATAAATAAAAACTCTGGTTTTATTTCATCAGCCATCTCAGCTTCCTCCCACCCACTTTAAATTTCTTAATCACAAAGTTGCTCATTTCTTTTGTTTTCATGGTCTAAAATACTATTACACTTCTGAGAAGCAGGATGAAATCTTTGTTCCTAGTAAATACACATTTTCAAATTACCCAGCAGGAAAGTAATTCCATGAAGGTTGCTATTAGGTCAGCCCACGGAAAATAAGCCGGAGGGGGATACAAGCTCCAAATTTTCAGCATTTTGTTCGGAAACTGAAAACTGGAAGTTTCTCCCTACATATTCCACACCCATTATTCCCCAGATTCAGAGCACACACACACACACACACACACACACACACAGAGTAATATCAAGTAGTGAATAGACCACAAACTACCGCACCATAGGAATAAATACAAGCCTTGGCTTCGTTGAGAATTACTGTTGCTCTACAGAAATGTTGCCTGCATCAAGAATGAGAGTCAGAGAGAGAGAGAGAGAGAGAAAGAAAGAGAGGGGGTCACTACTTCCTCATAAGATAATGTTTCAAGCTTTTCTTTTGTCAAATGGGAATGAAATCTCCTCCCTGTTACACTGAAGATTGTTTATTATTCATATCAACTCACAAGTATTTAGATGTTGGAATAATATTGGATTTAATAAATATGTCAAGATAGAATGACTGCATTTATTTGCATGACATAAATATATCAGGTGATCTTAACAAAAGTGGAAATTACCACAAAAGTGTGGGAGTCAGAGGTTAGGTAAGATAGAGAAGGGAACATGTTTGAATAAATGTCAAAAAGGGCTGATACCAACATAGAACTGAGCATTAAATCACTGTATCACTGTCTTCCTGTTCATCATCGATTTGCTCAAGCAGGCCCCAGTAACATCTCCATATGTCCTGTCTCATGCTAGTAGAGCCCAAGGGCATCTGCTTGCTCCAGGAACATAAAGAGCCTCAATCCATTCGGAATGAGGTCTATAATTGTTACTGGTATTTGGCATATCAAATACAACACGGGTAGCTTTCCAGGCTCTGCCGTGCAGGTAGCATACTCTTGTAGGCATCTCTAAGTCCAGCATTTATTGATGAACCGCATGGCCGCTTGCGCGCAGGGCTGGGCTGTGACAGGCTGGTCTGCTGGGTGGAGTTCTGACGAGAGAGAAGTCCAAATTGTGGTAAATGGAGGCCCTCATGGAGTGGGGGTCGTCTGGCTTGTTGCGAGGCTCTGCTGGGGTGGTGGGCCAGGGCTAGTACCCACCATCCCTCCCAGGCGCCTCGTGAGTGGCTGGTCACAAGGAGAGCCAGTAGCAGCTCTGCCCCATGTCTGCGAGTCTCTGGACCAGCATACCTGAGGCGGATTTAAGAAAGACTGCTGCAGGGTGGAACTCGATGAGCCGGGCGCTGATAGGCTGGTCTGCTGGGTGGAGTTCTGACGAGAGAGAAGTCCAAATGTGGTAAATGGAGGCCCTCATGGAGTGGGGGGTCGTCTGGCTTGTTGCGAGGCTCTGCTGGGGTGGTGGGCCAGGGCTAGTACCCCACCATCCCTCCCAGGCGCCTCGTGAGTGGCTGGTCACAGGGAGAGCCAGTAGCAGCTCTGCCCCCATGTCTGCGAGTCTCTGGACCAGCATACCTGGGCGGATTTAAGAAAGACTGCTGCAGGGTGGAACTCGATGAGCCGGGCGCTGATAGGCTGGTCTGCTGGGTGGAGTTCTGACGAGAGAGAAGTCCAAATGTGGAAAATGGAGGCCCTCATGGAGTGGGGGTCGTCTGGCTTGTTGCGAGGCTCTGCTGGGGTGGTGGGCCAGGGCTAGAACCCACCATCCCTCCCGGGGCGCCTCGTGGCGGCTGGTCACAGGGTGAGCCAGTAGCAGCCAGTAGCATTAAATACAGACAAAAAAAATACATGATGGCTTCTAAGTGTATGTAGTGCAACCCACAATGTGTAAGAGAAGGAAAAGAGAGAGGGAGAAAAGAGAATAGATAAAGAACCTGCCATTTAGGCAGGCTATGGGAGGGGAGGGAACTGGGGACACTGGTGGTGGGAAATGGGCACTGGTGGAGGGTGGGGTGCTGGAACATTATGTGACCAAAACCTCCAAACATGAACAACATTGTAATTGTATATCTCACGGCGGTATAATAAAATGTTTAATTAAAGAAAATGTCAAGAGCTATTTCCCAAGCAATAGTTTCCTTTTAGTTCATGAATACTTGATGTTGAGCAAAGAGTCAATTTTGATAAGATATAAAAAATTGCACTATTAGAACAGTCCCCATGTATTAATCATCAAGGAGATGCAAATCAAAACAATAATGAGGTACCATCTCACACCACAGATACTGGCACACATCCAAAACAGCAAGAACAACCAGTGCTGGCATGAATTCGGGAAAAAGGGACTCTCATACACTGTTGGTGGGAGTGCCAATTGGTCCAACCCTTTTGGAAAACAATATGGGCATTCCTCCGAAAACTAGATATTGAGTTCCCATTTGATCCAGCAATAGCACTCCTGGGAATATACCCTAAGACCGAAAACACATAGCAGAAACACTATCTGTACTTCTTTATTCATTGCTGCGCTATTCACAATAGCTAGAACTTGGAAACAACCTAAGTGCCTGAGGAACAGAGGACTGGCTAAAGAAACTGTGGTACATCTACACTATGGAATTCTATGCAGCTGTCAGAAAAGATGAAATTGTGAAATTTACCTGCAAATGGATGGACATGAAGACTATCATGCTGAGTGAAATTAGTCAGAAGGAAAAACACAGATATAGAATGACTGCATTCATTAATGGGATATAAATACATACCAGTGTTTTACTGAGTGTGGGAAATGGTAATGTGAGACTAGAACTCACCATTGAATATACAAAAAAGAAACTTACATGATAAACCTTAAATGTCTGCAGGGCTGGCCGCAATATGTAAAAGAAGGGGGAGAGAGAGATGCAGAGGCAGAGAGAAACAGAGATAGAAAGAGAAAGTGGGTACCTGCTATTGAGGCAGCCTAGGGGTGGGCGGAGGTGGTGTGGGTATACTGGTGGTGGGGATGGGGCACTGGTGGAGGGATGGGTGCTGGAATAGTGTATTACCAAGAACCAATTATGAACACCTTTGTAACTGTATGTTTCACTGTGGTATAATAAAAAAAAATCCAACAAATAAATATAACTGCATACATGACTGGAAGTAGAGGTCAGAAGTTTCTACTATAGAAACTTCTATGTGTTGGCACCCACATCTTTGTTAAACTTCAACCCTAGACAACGTGAGTGACAAATAAATAATAGTTGATTTTGTGTGTCAATGTGGCTGGATCCCAGAGCCCAAGAACTGGTCAAATATTCCCAATGATTTAGTGAAGCAGTTTTTGAGAAAAGATTAGCATTTAAATCAGTCAATTCTGAGTAAAGTAGATTGCCTTCTATAATGTGGTGAGCCTTACTTAATCAGTCTAAGTTTTTTAAGAAAACCAAGACTGGACTTTCTTGAACATAATGGGATTCTGACAGCAGGCTTTACTTTTGCCTGCAATTCTTCTTTGGGTATACAGTGTCTGACCTATGCTGCAGATTTTGTACTCAAAAAACATCCATAAGCACAAAGAGTAAATTCCTCAAAATAAATCTTTTTAAATACATGTCTTGTTGATTCTATCTAAAGAACTCTAACTAAAACAACTACAAATATTCAATAGATTATTTTGGTTTTTAATCCCAAAATTAATTCCTTTAATTACCAATATTTTTTACTTTAATATTTTTTCTAAAAATAATATTACTTAAAATTGTTCCCAAATTCAATTAGCCATTTTTTCCTAAAATTTATTGTCTGTCTCCTCATTCAGTTATATGCTAAGCGACAAAAGAAAGCAAAACTCTGTGTAGAGTAAATATGTGAGGGTCACACTTTAACCATCAAATAAAAGTTCTGGAAAAAAAGAATGTAAGTCTGTGAAACTATCTCATATATTAGCCCACACTATTGTATATTACATAATTATCATGTTTATTAACTTTGTTAAATAGAACAACCTTAAGAAAAAAATTCTCTCTATAAAAATGCTTGGTTTAGAAAGAAAAATGAATTGAAGTTGAATTCACTTAACTCTGTAACTAATGTAGAAAAATGACAATGAAATTTTGAAAAGAATGTAAAACTGCTGTACCTTCTAAGAGTCTATGAATAAAATAGGTGAGGAGAAGGGAGAAAAAATTCAATTTAACACTGAGAGTAATTTTCCATCTTTCCTTCCTTGAAAAATATACGGGAAATGTCATGTGTTGTCATGGAAACAGTAAAATAGGAAATCTGTTTGTGAATGCTTGAAGTTAGGTGCAAGATTGTACCTAAATACAGACTGTTTGTGTTGTCTCTAAAGTAGAAAAAAGACCAATAATGATTTGCTCTATAACTATCCTTGTATTTATTTGAAATCCTTAGTTAGTTTGAGCTTCGTGAATAAGAGACTTACCAAAGTTCTTTCCTTTTTATATTCCTTTCTAGAACTTATAGAAAGCCCTCTTCCCAAGACTTGTTTATATTGCCTCTTGGTTAAAAGTCTAAAGTAGCTTTATAAAAAGTTATTTAAAATTTTAATGTAAATAAACAAATCTATTTGTACTGATGTTTCTATGCTCACATCAGAAAATTCGTGAAGCAATAGTTTTAAAAGTGAATACCATGGTTTTTAAGGTAAGACAAGCAACTAACCATGAGTTCAAACTCCTCCATTGGTTACTGTATGTACCTTTGGCAACCAACTTAACTCCTCTTATCTATTTTTGATCAATAAAATGAAACTAATTGATTCACTTTTAAAGTGAATCCTAATTACTCACATTAGTGATTAGGAGATGAGCCTGGATAATCCAAACAGAACAATAATCTTTAAGTGTCTTCCATGGCTTTGAGATTTAGGATTGTATGCATTCTTAATGCTATCTGACCAGAAGTCTAGAATGCTTTCGCTGACTTTCTATAATCTCCATAACCTAACATGATGTAACTTCCCAGTCTTTAATTATATACTACCAAATAAATCTAGAACCATTTTACATTAAAGCTGGAAAAAAAAACTCAGGTTCCTGGATAGGAATATAGATCCAGTTTGGAGCTAGAGTGATAGTACAGATAACATGCCTGGCTTGCATGTCACTGATCAAGTTCAATTTATGTTTCCATACGTTTTCCTTGAGCACAGTTGAGAGTGATCCCTGAGTACAGAACCAGGACAAAATTCTGAGAACTGCTGGACGTGGCCCAAAAACAAAATACAATAAAACCACCAAGATTCCACAGTTGGTGAGGGGCAGGTCCTAACTTCACAACTTCTGACTCAGAGTTCCAGTCTTTGCATCTTACAAATATTAACCTTAATTCTTTAGTTATTTCATAAAATTGGCAGTCCTGTGCCAGTGGGTAGGATTTAATTTTCCAGGCTCTTCTTCACTCAGCTGTCCCCTTTGGAATATTTTCTTCTGGGCAGTTTGAATTCCTCTCACAAGGCGCTTCCAATGCCTGTCTAGTCTGAAAAGTATAAAGTTTATATCTGCAACCTGGAGTTGAACAGAAAGAAAAGGCCTGGGAGTATTAAATTTTAGGAGTAGACACATATATGCCATTTGTTTTGGAGCTTCTAAAATTTTCCACCTGAAACAGTTTTGTCCAAGAAATTAAACGCAGGAAAGTGCTCTCAGAAAAACCTCCATTTTATTTCGTAGCTGATTTTGTACTATTGTTTGTTTGTTTGTTTGTTTGTTTTTTGTTGTTGTTGGGCCATAGTTGCCATAAGCTCACAGCTTATTCCTGACTCTATGGTTAGGGTTTGCTCTTGACTGACCTTGGGTGACCATGGTAGTGCCAGGGATTGAACCTGGGTTGGCTGCATGCAAGGCAAACATCCTACCCACTAGACTATCTTTCTAACCCCTTTGCAGCTGATTCTGAATTAAATTTTAGTCACAGTATGTTCAAAAATCTTTCAATATTGTTGAATTTTTACTACTTCCATAGATGTTGTCACAACAAAGTTTAACAAGCTAGGATTTGTATCTCAATATGACTTGGTATAAAACTGCATGTTAAAAATTATTATTTTAGAATATCTGAAGATTGTCCTCTTCTTTTCATCACTATTTAGAATAGACAAAGTCAAAAAAATCAATGCAACCCTTAATCTGCTGATCATTTTTATTTTTTCTTTCTTGAATTTCTAAAAGGCTTTCACGATTCTTAGTATTAACTTTTCAGTGTATATAGGCTTATACCTTGCATTCTTCATTCCTCCATCTTTTTTTTCCTTTTAAGGTTACACCTGGCAATGTTCAGTGATTAATCCTGGCTCTATACTCAGAAAATTCCTGGATGTGCTCAGTGAACCATATGATTGAACCCAGATAGGCCACATGCAAAGCAAATGTCCTACCTCCTGTATTATCATCTGCCCCCTTTTTTATTTTTATTTTATATTTAATGTAAACTCCAGTGTTATTTTTCATGCCTAATGATCTTTAATAACTTATCTGAATGCTACTACCATACTATTATATCTATTATATTTTCAACTTAAACTTTCTATTGATTAACCTCCTACTTATGGATATAAGAACCAGAAAAATCTATCTATGGTGTTTTGTAATATTATTTATTTGGTTTTTTTTTGTTTCATTTTATTTAGGTTCACAACCAGAAGTGCTCAGAGCTTACCTCTGGTTATGCACTCAAGAAACACTCCTGGCCGTGCATGGGTATCAAATGCGTGCTTCTTCATGTAAGCAAGCACTGTCCCAATCCCTTGTAATATTTTCTTTAACATATATTATTTTTTACTATTTTCTAACAATTTGCTTTATAATTCAAATTCATAATTTTTTTCTTCAACTGTAACATACATAATATTCAAGTTTTATTGCCCACCTACTGAACTTATTTTGATTTATTAATCATATTTGGAAAGTTTTAATGGATTTTATTTATTACTGATTTTTTCTCTTTTAGATATTTCAAAGCTATAATCACATTTGTTTTATATATCTTATTTTTTTGCCACCTAATTCTGTTTGGAAAATAATATTCTTATATTAGTTTGGTATCAATTCTTCATGTAATTTGATAGTCAACTGTTACTCTTAAGACTAGACTTATCTTTGATTTTAAAATTCCCTACTGGCCTCATTAAAATGTGTAACTGCTCATTCTCCATGTCTTTTATGAAATCAATGGATCCATGTTGTTAAAACCCTACACAAATGAAAATCTTGTATAGGACTCTTGCTCATTTAGAACCTCTTTTTCCTGACTCCTGCAACTAATTAATTCTTTGGCTACTGCTATACAGAAGACTAGTAGTGTTCTACTAGTAAAGTATAAAGCAATTTTGCTGGATAACACAAAGAGTAAATCACGTATCAGTTTTAATTGCCAGAATGCACAGATTTTGCACATTGAAAGCGTGGTTTTGTTTTTTGTATTTTGTAAAATGGATTGTGAATGACTCCGTTTGATTGATCGCTGTATCACTGTCTTTCTGTATATCATCGATTTGCTCGAGCTGCACCAGTCACATCTCAATCCGTCCTGTCACATGCGAGCCCAAGGGCATCATCCCGCTCCAGGAACATAAAGAGCCTCAAACCATTCCATCAGGTCATGGGAATGAGGTCTATCATTGCTACTGGTATTTGGCATGTCAAATATGACACAGGTAGCTTGCCAGATGGGAAAATACATTTACTAAAAGACAGCAGAGAAGTATAACAGATTTTTTAAGTGAAAAAGGACCCTCTAGTATTCCCTCCCTTAGTAATAGGTGCCATACTCATTACTTGTGATTCTAGCCAAGGTAAAAATAACAAAATACCGATTTACCTTCTACTTAAACTCCCTTCCCTCCCCAGGAAAGAAAAGAGGAAAGAAAGTAAGAGAGAAAGAAAGAAAGAAAGAAAGCAAGAAAGAAAGAAAGCAAGAAAGCAAGCAAGAAAGCAAACAAGCAAGCAAGCAAGCAAAATTGTTTAAGATTCTGAACATTGAAGGACAACAACTGTGAGAAAAGGAAATTGAGGTGAGTCCTACCATCATCCCACTTACTACTTTGAGAGGGTTTGTAGGACATGGTGAATCGCAAAACCCATAACTGAGTACAGTGGATTTCGGAAACTGCAAGTCTGAAGCAAACAAGGCAGCGTCAATATACAGTATGGCTTCTTATGCTTTTCCACTTGAGACCCCATTTTATCCTAGAAGTTGTTATGCAACCCTGGTATATAGGCTCATAAAATAGGTCAAAAAATCAAACATTCACATATTATAAATAAGACATAAGTGCTTTGTAAAACAAATTTTACAGATATTTCATGACCTCTCATGGTGGGGAGTGCCACAAAGCTTAATTTAAGAAGCTAGGACTTACAGAAGAGAACCAGGAAGAGCTGAACAGAGGGAGAATGACATCTCTGACTGAGAAGCTCCTAAGTGGGAGAAAATATATCGTAAGTCATTTTTAAGTAATTTATATCCAGAATATATGAAACTTTCTTAAAACTGAGTAATAGAACAACAAAGTAAAACTAGAACTAAGCAATTAAAAGTGGACCCAGAGTTCCAATAGGAACTTTGCCACAAGATGCACAAATCACAAGTAAGCAGAAGGTAATCCACATTAATAAGAAACTGCTGCACACAAAATACAAGGATTAAAGTTAAAGACTTGGAATATCAAGCATTAGTGAGGATATAAAGGTGCCTAAGACCAAGTAAACCACTTTGGGAAAACAATTTGAGGGATCTCAAAAAACTAAGCCTCTAACTTCGTCTGATTTATACTCCACTGAATATTCTGATATCAGAGAAATGCAAGAATATATCCACACAATGATCTGTATGCAGATCTTAAAAAAATTTGATTTGTAAACATCAAAAATTAAAAACAAATATCCATCAACCAACAACTTAATTAATATAAACTGCTATCATGTCTTACAATCAAGTACCACCCATCAACTTAAAAGATAAATAACTGATATATGCAGCAAGTTGTATGAATTTTAGAATAACTATTCTGAGTAAAAAGAAAAGCAAGCCAGGGGGTGAGCATATTGTGAGATTTCACTTATATAAAATTATAGAAATTAAAATTATAGAAAAGTCTAAAACTTTTATTAACTATGGTAACAGAAAACAGATCCCTGGTTGTCTGAAAATAGAGTGCAGCTGGTCACTAGGTCAGTAGAAAAATCTTACATATAGGTAAGATTTTTTTAAAGTTCCTTTTTAAAGGAGTCAGGGACACTTTTGGAGGTCTGATATTTTCACAGGTGTCTACGTATTTCAAAATAGGCGTGCGTTGGAATTTTGTGCACAAGAAACCATTATTAATGGCATTGTAAACAATAGAATTTCGATCAAATTTATTTTAATCTACTGAATTCTACTGAAACCAACACAGCTTACTGTTTGACAATCACACACCAAGATCCCTGTATATTTTTTAAGAGGAGGCTAATGGCTGTTAATGATAAATGCTGAAAAAAACGTAGTGCTTACTCAGGAGAGATGAGGCTTTCTCTTGTTCCTCCCAACTATAATACATTTACTCCTTTCTTGCCAGGACCTCTGTTTTTCAGTTCTCTCCCGTCACACATTTTTTCCCGAGATTGTAATGCTAAAGAGGATAAATTTCCATAATACTTCCCAAGATTAACTTCCTCTCTGCCTAGTTTTGCCTGACACTGGTCCTGTGGTTAGGTTCTTCATCCCTGTAGTCCTATTTGCTCCCCTATTTCTCACTCCTGAAACCTACTTTGATTTTTGCGTTTTGGCTATAGCCAGAATTCAAAATAAGAGTAGCTAGAAAGGAGAAAACAAATTTATTTTAGAGGACTCAATAATCAAATAATTTGAATGTTTTTGAGGAACCAATAGGAATTGTCACTAGACATTTGGACATTGAGGAGAAAGACTTCCAGAATCCATGGGAAGCCATTTAATTCCATAGAGCTTTTTTCTTTGAAGTATCCTTCAAAGTTTAGTATTCTTAGTGGCCAACATTTAAAAAATATCTCACTTGACAAAATTTCTATCTTTTTATTTTATTGAGGTATGCTTTGTGGCTCAGCATGTGGTCTATCTTGGAGAATGTTCCATGTGCCCTAGAGAAAAATGTGTATTCAGCTTTTTGGCATGAAAAGCCCTGTATATATCCACTAGCTCTCTTTCTTCCATTTCTTCCTACAGGGCCAATATTTCCTTGGTGAGTTTCAGTCTTGTTGATCTATCCATCGTTGATAGAGCAGTGTTGAAGTCTCCAACTATTATTGTGCTACTGTTAATGTCTTCTTTGAGGTCTCTTAGCAGTTGTTTTATGTATTTTGCTGACCCCTCGTTGGGTGCATATATGTTTAGTAGTGTAATTTCTTCCTGGTGTACATACCCCTTAATTAGTAAGAAGTGGCCTTCGTTGTCCCTTCTAACCTTTTTCAGCCTGAAGTCTATATTATCTGATACTAATATGGCCACACCAGCCTTTTTGGAGGAGTTGTTTGCATGGAGAATGGTCTTCCAACCTTTGACTCTGAGTCTGTGTTTGTTCTGATTATTCAGATGCGTTTCTTGTAGACAGCAGAATGTTGGGTTCAATTTTTTAATCCATTTTGTTACTCTTTGTCTCTTAATTGGTGCATTTAGACCATTGACATTGAGAGAGATTATTGTCATTGGATTTTGTGCCATCTTTCTTTTTGTGTTTGTTGTGCTTATGGGTTTGGTCGCATTACAGTAGACCCTTCAGTCCTTCTTTTAAAGTTGGTTTTGAGTCCATGAAGTTCCTGAGTTGTTGCTTATCCATGAAGTTGTGTATCTTTCCTTCATATCTGAATATGAGCCTTGCCGGATAAAGAATTCTTGGTGAAGCCTGCAGTTCATTGAGCCTTTTCACAATATCCCACCATTGTTTTCGGGCTCTGAGTGTTTCATCAGAGAAGTCTGCTGTAAATCTTAGAGATGTTCCTTTGTATGTGATTTCCTTCTTTGATCTTGCTGCTTTCAGTATTCTATCCCTATCTATAGTTTTTGTCATTTTTATTAAGATGTGTCTTTGAGTATTCTTGTTGGGGTTTCTTTTAGCCACATTTATTTGCATGGAATAAATATATATGTACATATTATGATACCAGTATCCAAGGTCAAGTGAAACATATATCAGGAGGTCTTGTCAAAAGTGGAAATTATCACAAACGTGTGGGAGTCAGAGATTAGGTAAGACAGAAAATGGAACAGTGTGCTAATAATTGTCGAGGGTACTAATGCCAACCTAGAACTGAGCATTAAATAGAGGCAAAAGGATACACATGACAACCTTTTGGTGTATGTTCTGTAATTCATAGTCTGGAAGGGAAGGAAAAGAGAAAGAGAGAGAAAGGGAAAGAAATAAAGAACCTGCCATGGAGGTGGGCTGGGGAAGTGGGGAGGGAACCGGGGATGTTGGTGGTGGGAGATGGGCACTGGTGGAGGGACGGGTGCTGGAACACTGTATGACCAAAACCCAAACATGAACTTTTTAATTGTATATCTTTTTATTTGTATATCTCACGGTGGTATAATAAAATACTTAAAAAAAATCTCACTTTCCGCACCACCTCCAATGTTATTTCTTGAGTCTCAGCTATGTTCTACTTCAATCCTCACCAAACCCTAATGTCTTAAAGATGGGGACAGGGGTCTGCAAAAGGAGATATACAAAAAATCTACATAATGAGTTATTATATACACAAAAACTGCCCTAGTGATAAACATCCTGAAGCAAAAGCTCTTATGCAAGTCAGAAAAGGTTCAGAAGCAGAAATTCCAGGCTAAGTGGTCCCATTCCAAGATAATATTATGTGACATTCCTAAAAGTACTTGCTTTCATTAACATATTGAATCTATAGTTATGCATGGGAAGGCTTCCTCTAAAGATCCAAATATTAGCTGAGCATTTGAGACACACACAGAGCAGTGACCTGGGCTTGTCCACTCACATCTGAGGTTTTCCTTGAGTGAAGTACTTGGTCTTCATATTCAGCACTCTGGTTCCTAAACACTGCACCCAAGATATGGCTACCCAAAACATGTAGCTTTGAAAGCCAATAAGGCTTGTGTCCATTCACTCACAAGACTTACAGAGAACTGTTCTTAAAGAATATAGAGACAGATAATAAGCTCTTAAATTTACCTACCTAGACTGCAGACATCAACTGACATTCTTACAGTCTTGAAAAATAAGGCTTATCTCCTTGTCTCAAATGTTTAAGTTTATTTATTTTTCTTTTTTGGGTCACACCTGGCAATGCTCAGGGGTTACTCCTGGCTCTGCACTCAGAAATTACTCCCTGGCGGTGCTCAGGGGACCATATGGGATGCCAGGGATTGAACCCGGGCGGCATGGGCCGGCTGCGTGCAAGGCAACGCCCTACCCGCTGGGCTATCACTCCGGCCCTCAAATGTTTAAGTTTAAATGACAGGCTTCTAACTGAACACATAACCAGGATACAATTCAAATTCTGTCCAATGATGGTGGAGGCTAGTGGACTCAAGTTTTCCTGATGTACATAGGTGCATGTGCACATTCTGGTAAGCTAGTCTCTTCAGTTGTTGAAGACCTTAGATGAATTCCGATCTAAGTCTAAGCTGTACTCCAATATAGGCTAAGATCTAGTCTATAAAGATATAGGTATTATGCCCTTGACAACAACATTTGATCATTATAATTGATGAATAAGTAATCATAGCAGGCATTAATCTAATATAAAGCCTTTATAGTTTGTAACGGATGGAGTCCCAGCAAATAACACATGTTTATCACTAAAGTTGAGAGCTATTATTACTATGTCTTACTGATTCCTTCCATAAATTCTTGTGTTAAAATTATTATTGTATTTGGAAGTCTTGGTTCCCAGATTCCAAAATTACTGTTCAAGTCAGGCTACCACGCCCAAAGTGAGCAAAGAGTGTGTGAAGTATCTCTTTTAAAAAAGTATATTTGAATGAATTCCAAGTAGCATCACTAGGAACTTTTCCTCTTACTTTATTATCTTCCATAATTTATATTCTAAAGTTGTATCTCATTCCAATAGCATTGCTTCACTGAAGCCCCTGGCACCACTAGTGTATCCTATCTATGATGCTCTCCATTTATTTTCACTTGGCAGGAAATTCCCTTTATGTCTCCAAGTATTTACTAGCTATTACTCTCTTCCATCTTCCTGTCTTTCTGGTGCATGTATATCATTCCATATCAGCATGTGGAACATATTACCTTTATCTCTCGCTTAAAACTTCTGTTTCTCATATGAGTTCATTGAAATGAGATCTTTAGAATATTTTCTTTTAAAATGTTGCTGTCCTATTTCTTTTCCTATTTGCCACTTTATAAATTTAAACAGTGAGATACCTTGGAAGATTATTCCTCTATAATAAAATGCACACTGTTTTTCTGGTGCTTGTTTTCGATTTACTCTTGGTACTGGAGAATAGTCATAGAAGAGTACTCAGGGTTGCTCCAAGGGGCCAGTGGAACTAGGAGTGCTGGGCATTTAATTCAGTGTTTCCCCACATGCAAATATCTGCTTGGATTTGGAGTAATATATCCTGGAGTATACACTTTCAATAGTCAACACAAAATGTCCTTCATTATAGTAGCCTTAAGAATCTTTTTAAAATTGGAAATGAAAATAATATGCAGTCTAAACTTTCCTAGGTAGACCGTGGCTTGTTGAAAAGTGTCTTCACATTTACATAAAAAATA
Organism: Cryptotis parvus; assembly: GCA_021461705.1. Classification (NCBI taxonomy): domain Eukaryota; kingdom Metazoa; phylum Chordata; class Mammalia; order Eulipotyphla; family Soricidae; genus Cryptotis; species Cryptotis parvus. Next base: position 15,856 of record JAJIBD010022865.1, on the reverse strand, counting down.
TTTTTAAATTACTGTTTTTTTTGAAAATTTTTTGTTATACCACTGTGAGATATACATACAATTACAAAGATATTCATGTTTGGGTTTCAGTCATACAGTGTTTTTTTTTTTAAAAAATATTTCTCTAGAAGTCAGAAAGATTAAAACAACATGTAAGATACTTTCTTGTATGCAGCTGACCTGGGTTCTATTCCCTGCACTACATATGGTCTCCTGAGGACTGTCGGGAGTGATCCACTGAGCAGAGTCAGGAGTAAGCACAGTTAGGTATGTCCCCCAAGCCAAACAAATAATACAAAAACTATTTTTATAACCCTTAAGCTATTAAGCTATGTGAAAAATGATCATTTTAGGGGTCAGAAATATAGTACAGGAGGTAAGGCACGTGCTTTGCAAGCTTATGCTTCTGGACAAGGCTTATGTAAACCCCAGTAGGACACGTGTCCCCTAGACACCACCAGGGGTCACTTCTGAGCACTGACCTAGGAATAACCCCCTGAGCTTTGCTGAGTGCCTGGGACTATCCTTTTTAAAAGGTGCCAGAAAAACATCAGCAAGCAAAGGATAATCACTATGATATGAATAATTGAGATAAAACTCAGCCCCATTCCTTTGGGAATGACGGATATGAATACTCAGGATATCACAAAAAAAGAAACGACACCCACCTGCCCTGCCTCCAAATTTAAGAGAATATGTAGTGCTGAAGTTAACTTTCACTGACATTGCCTTGCCATTAAATTTCCATTAAAACAATAAGGCTAAATGTCCTTAACGTTTTTGTCCACATAACAATTCTAGTCCATTGACCCTTTTCTTAGAATAAACTTTTTTAAATAAAATACATAGGATTGCCAAGAAAAACAATTACTTGAAATACAGATATTAAAAATATAAAAGAGAATTCAATAAAATTTTGTATAATAGCCTTTATTGATGGCTCAAATGTCAATACTTAATGACATTTATATTAATATGCCCAAAAATGGTATTGAGCATAAATAAGTAATTAAGATACACTTAATAACTGCAGTAAAATATGGAAACATCTGCCATCTCTAACAGTGACAAGATCACAAATCGCTTTTCACTTTCCTTTCCATTGTTCATTGATTTGCTCCAGCAGGCACCAGTAACATCTCCATACCTCCTGTCACATGCTAGTGCAGCCAAAGGGCTTCTGCTCACTCCAGGAATACAAAAGCCTCAAACCATTCATTCAGGTCATGGGAATGAGGTCTATAATTGTTACTGGGTTTTGGCATATCAAATTTGACATGGGTAGCTTGCCAGGCTCTGCTGTTTGGGTGGCATACTCTCAGTAGTAAGCTCTCATCTAGTGCATTTACTGATGAACCACAATGGGGAGAGATTGGCTTTTCTTCTGGGGTGGAGCTCTGACGAGCTATGGAGTCCAGGTGTTGAAAATGGCTGCCCTTATGGTGCAGCGGTTCCTCTGGCTTCTTGCAAGGCTCTATTACAAAGCTACCAGGGCTAGAACCCGCCTTCCCTCCCGGCCAGGGCTAGAAACCACCTCGTGATCAGCTGAGCACAGGGAGAGCCGGTAGCAGCTCTGCCCTGTGTATCTGAGTCCACAAACCAATAAAAATATGGTTTGTGGTTTATTTCATAAGTGGGATAAATGAAAATTTTGGGTAATATGCTAGTGAAAACAGATATTTTTTTTCCATCTAAATACATAGGCCTCCCAAATTATATTTCATGTAGGGATTTCTTATGTACTATTTGGTTTTACCAGAAGATTTATAAACATTATCTAGAGTTTTATTAATACAAGTAAACATTATTGAGAGCAAGTTAATCATCATGAACAAAGTTAGGGGCTGGAGTTGTCAGGTGAACAACCTACTACTATCTTAACAAAGGTTATTAGAGTCTAAATAAAGAAATCTTACTAAATTACAGCAATGAAATAGAGGCTTTATAAAGGGGAAAATTTAATATAAAGAAAACACAAATAAGGGGAAGAGAAATTTAGAAAATACACAGGTAAAAAAATTAACCAATTACCTCAAAGAAATGTTTGAGATTTTATAAGCGGAAAATTCTAGTGTGAACAAAACACAAATGAGGAGAAGGTTAAGGAGGGCAAGTCCTGTTGATGGAGGAATATCACCAGGTAGATTTATGGGTTATGGATAGGAAAGAACTTTCCAGGCAGGGTTAACTTTAGGGCCAAATTATTGAGATATGTAAAAATTCTAAAAGCTGGTCATTGAATATGACTTGAGTTCTAAAGTGAGTATCTTGCTAAATAATCATATTCACTGCCTATAGAAATGCTTAAACATAGTCCCGTTCATTAAGGAAATTCTTTATTCCAATGAGGTTTTTAAATATTCAAAGAATAGACAAAAAGGTTACACAAGTGTGTAAATTTGAATGAACAAATGTTCTAAATAAATCCCTCATAAATAAATCTCTCATAAATCCCAAAAGTTCTCAGATGATCCACTAGGTGGCAGGTCTTTAGCCCGGGATGGCTATCAACTATGAACAAAACTCAGATGATGAAATGTCGAAGAGCTTTTGTTTTCTTGATTTGTGTTTTCTGGAGTTCATTAAACTCAAAGAGATTTTATTAGGTGGTAAACTAAGGAATATTTTTAGCCCCTTTGGCCTAGAAAAAATAACTATTTATTGAATTGGTTTATGAAATTGAATTTGGAAAAGACAGTAACAAATATCCCTCTCTCCACAAAGAACAAAATAATATAGAGAAGATTTTTCTAGGCTAAATTATAGCTCTATAGAGACTCCTGCTCCTCACCCCCAAGAATCTGTAAAAGAAAGAACACAACTGTGAAAATCATTGTACTGTTACATAGTAGTTAAATAAATCATGTAAGATTCATATAGCACAATGATGACTTTTTTCATGCCATGCGGTAATTAAACTTTGTCACAATAAGACAAGTCCTATAATCATATATAACATTAAGAATATAACTGAAACACAGAATCACCAACCATAGATAAGATGAATCCATAATCTCTGGATACCTTTGATTGCATTTAAATCTGGGTATGATGCCGTAAGTGGGACACTGAGAACACAAGAGAGGTCACCCAAAGGAGATTATCCAGAATAGAAACCAGGTCATATAGGAACAGCCTCAGGAAATGAAAGTGTTCAATTAGATAGGAGCAGAGGGCTCAAATAAAGAGACAGACAAGCAACATTTGCTTAGAATTAGGACATCTGAATTACAAAAAAGATAGAATTCTGCTTTAAAAAAGGAGGGGGCAGATCACCTAGGAGAAATGGAGGTTTTCCTCAATGAACTGTGAAGTAGACTCTCAAGTGTAATAATTCATTTCTTAAATAATTAGCCACTTTTTTTGTGGTGAGCATGGATCAGTAAAATACCAATTGTAAATATCCTAGGGTTGCTCACCTATATTGTCAAAGAATTGTCACAACAATACAGTAGGAACTCTCATTAGGGAGCCTTGACAGAGAGTGTAGAGACATCACTGGTCAAGTAATAAAGGCTCCTTAATTTGAGACAAAAAATCTGACTTTGTGGACTATTTTGGGATTATAACATTTTTTCAGAGGGTGTAGAGCCATGGGATCCTCAATAGTTGGCTTAGTTTAGGCAAGGTATTGAGGAGATAGTGAGACATTTCTGAGTGTGTCATCTCTTGGGAAGAGCATGACCCATAATGTGAAGAATAGTATGGCTCAGTTTGAATATGAAAGAGTTTGGAAGTTGTTGGTCCTGTCCTAATAATAAGAATGCCACTTGTCACTTGTCTTCCCATTGTTCATCAATTTGCTTGAGTGGGCGACAGTAATGTCTCCATTTATTGGGAATGAGGTCCATTATTGTTACTGTTTTTGGCATATTGAATACACCATGGGTAGCTTGCAAGGCTCTGCCCTTGCTCCGGGGCCCAGTCTTTTTCTGTCAGACCATCAACTGTCCAGGGGCCCATGGGGCAGAGCCCTGGGTGTAGACAAGCCTGTCTCCTGTCTGTGACCTGCTGATGCAACCAGGCACCACAGCCACACCTGAAATACCTCGAGGGGCAGTAATAAGAATGATAAAAAGGAAAACTTAAAATCAATAACTTTTACTAACTTTCTGGAGAGCTGAGGTTACAGGGCAGGGGGGGGGGTCACCTCAGAATCCAGAGAAGCCACCTCAAAATATTTCACCTTCATCCACAAGTCACTGAATCAAACTCTGGCAGAAACACTGAAATGGCAATTTCATGTATTTGTAAAGCAGGAACTTTTGCAATTTTCCTCATTTGAACCATCAAATAAATCAATCTACTAAATGATCTTTTGAACAATTATAGTCAGTGAGTCTCACTTATTTTACTGTAGAGAATTTCTGTATCTAAAAGTTATAGTATCTTGAGTCTTGATCTCATAGTCTTGAGTCTCTTACAAAATAGTTGACAATCTTAAAAAAGTTACTTTCATCAAGCACAATACATCTTATTCCACTCACCCTATCCCCATTCTCAAGTGTCAGATGTCACTGATTTTAATTTTTCACTATCTTCATAACTGTGCTTTGTCTATAATAGACACAGACTCATACAGAACTTGGTTCCTCCCAAATTCACATAAGTACTATCTTTCAAGCTGATGGTATTTGAAGGTAGAGTCTTTGAGAAATAATTAGATTAAAATGAAGTCAGAAATATAGACTCTCATGATAGGATTATATAGAAAGACACTGATGAGCTTGCTCTCACTGTCTTGTTCCACAGGGAGAGAGTTCTCAAGAGGAACAGGATCCACCATCACCTTGACCTTGAACTTCCCAACCTCCAGAACTTTGAAAAGAATGCTTCTATTTAAATCTGTGTCACTTTATTACTGCAACCCAAGCAGAGCAACACATACCGCATGGAGCATTTACAAATTACCTTCTTTCAACCAGACCCACAGCTGCGCCACTCAGTTCCAGATGGAGCAGCCCATGGAGTTTTAGAGGGTGGTAAATGGCTCGGTCCCTGGCAGAGTCCAACATAGTTCCTAGGGTTTGCAGACACATGCGGGAGTGGCCACACTGGCCGGATTTGGAGCAGAGATTTGGGCTCCTCCCCCATTCCTCCACCTCCATATCCACGGGTGTGACTTCAAGCTTGCAGCTTCCACATCCAGCAACACTGGAAGAGAGACACACCAGACCCACAGCTGCACCTGCAAATGGCTGCTCCGGCGGCCATGCGACAGACTTAGACAATAATGGAAGTTAGGACCAGGTCCTTCCTAGGATCTTTCACATTTATGCACTGTAATGATCATTCTAGTTGCAACAAACTGGGGAGGTTGATGGGGAATGGGGAATTTAATGTCACACTAGAACAAACTATTGAATATACACAGAGACATCGTAAACCATTACTATCTGTAAGCAAGCCACAAAGTGTAAGAGAAGAGAGAGTGAAATACAGAGACAGAGACAGAGAGAAAGAGAAAGAAAAGGTGCCTGATATATGGGCAGACTAGAGTTGGGTGGGAGGGAATGTGGGGACATTGGTGGGGGGAATGGGGCACTGGTGTAGGGATGGGTGCTAGACAAAGACCCAATTATGAACATTCTTGTAATTGTATATCTCATGGTGGTATGATAAAAATCAAGAAAAAATTACCTTCTTTCACTTAATAATAAACACTTAACACACATTCCTGTATCCTCATGATTTCATTATTTTAGACATATATCATGGATAAATATTCTGCTTTATATATATCATTGTTTTTTAAAAACAGCATTCATTTACATAAATATATCTTATGTATATGTGGATGTCTATAGAAATATATAGTTCTATATGGAACTGGAGGAGTTCTATAAAAAGATCACACCTTCTACAAGATCATAGTCTGTGATTTTTTTAAATTAAATACTCTATTATACCACCATGAGATATACAATTACAACATTGTTCATGTTTGGAGGTTTCAGTCACATAGTGTTCCAGGACCCGCCCTCCAACAGTGCCCATATCCCACCACCAATGTCCCCAATTCCCTCCCTCCTCCCATAGCCTGCCTAAATGGCAGGTTCTTTATCTCTTTTCTTTCTCCCTCTTTCTCCCTTCCTTCTCCTACACATTGTGGGTTGCAACACATACACTTAGAGTGCGTCATGTGCATTTTTTTGGCCTGTATTTAATGCTCAGTTCTATGTTGGTATCAGCCCTTTCGACATTTATTCACACATATTCCCTTCTCTGTCTTACCTAAACTCTGACTCCCTCACGTTTACGGTAATTTCCACTTTTGGTAAGTTCACCTGATATATTTATGTCATGCAAATAAATGCAGTCATTCTATGTCTCTCTCTTTCCTTCTGCTAATTTCACTCAACATGATCCTCTCCATGTCCATCCATTTATAGGCAAATTTCATAACTTCATTTTTCCTAACAGCTGCATAGTATTCCATTGTGTAGATGTACCACAGTTTCTTTATCCAGTCATCAGTTCTCGGGCATACTGGTTGTTTCCAGGTTCTGGCTATTGTGAATAGTGCTGCTATGAAAATAAAAGTGTGGATTGTGTTTCCGCTGTGTGTTTCTTGGCTTCCCAGAGTATATTCCCAGGAGTGGCATGGCTGGGTCAAAAGGGAGCTCAATTTCTAGTCTTTGGAGGAATGTCCATATTGTTTTCCAGAAAGGTTGTACAAGTTGACATTCCCACCAACAATGTATGAGAGTCCCCTTTTCCCCGCATCCACACCACACTTGTTGCTTTTACCCTTATGGATATGGGTCAGTCTCTATGGTGTGAGGTGATATCTCATTGTTGTTTTGATTTGCATCTCTTTGATGATTAGTGATGATGAGCACTTTTTCATATGCCTTTTGGCCATTCGAATTTCTTCCTTGTCAAAGTTTCTGTTCATCTCTTCTCCCCATTTTTTTGATGGGGTTGGCTGTTTTCTTCTTATATAGCTGTACCAGTGCCTGATATTTCCTGGATATTAACCCCTTATCAGATGGGTATTGGGTGAATATTCTTTCCCATTCTGTGGACTGCCTTTGTATCTTAGTCACTATTTCTTTTGAGGTGCAGAAGCTCTTTAGTTTCATATAGTCCCATATGTTTATGTTTTCTTCTAGTTGCTTTGTTAATGGTGTTTCACCTTTGAAGATGTCTTTAGCTTCAATGTCGTGGAGGGTTTTTCCTATATTTTCTTCAATGTACTTTATGGATTCAGGTCTGATATTGAGATCTTTAATCCATTTTGATCTGATTTTTGTGCAAGGTGTTAGACACAGGTCCAAATTCATTTTTTACATGTAGCTGTCCAGTTTTCCCAGCACCACTTGTTGAAGAGGCTTTCCTTACTCCAGGTTGGACTCTTTGCACCTTTATCAAAGGTTAACGTCCATGACTTTAACTGTTCATGTCTTTGAGGGTGGGTGTCAGGATACTCAACTCTATTCCATAGATCCACAGGTCTGTTTTTATTCCAGTACCATGCTGTTTCTATTACTGCTGCTTTGTAGTACAGTTTGAGGTTAGGAAAGGTGATGCCTCCCATCTTCTTTTCCCAAGGATTGCTTTAGCTATCCGTGGGGGTTTATTATTCCATACGAATTTCAGGAGTATTTGGTCAATTTATTTAAAGAATGTCATGGGTATCCTTATAGGAACCGCATTGAACCTGTACAAAGCTCTAGGGAGTATTACCATCTTCACAATGTTAATTCTCCCCATCCATGAGCAGGGAATGTGTTTCCATTTCCTCGTGTCCTCTTTTATTTCTTGAATCAGTGTCTTGTAGTTCTCTTTGTATAGGTCCTTTACACAGTTGGTTAAGCTGATTCCTAGGTATTTGATTTTCTGTGGTACAATTGTGAATGGAATTGATTTCTTAATATCCCTTTCTTATCTTTTGTTATTTGTGTATAGGAAAGCCACCGATAGTCAGTGATTTTAATGCCAAGATAGGACCGAGAAGATTGGCTGAAGAACTCCTCACATCGGGACCCATGGCCTAGAATGGAATGAACAGGATGAGAGACTATCTGAGTTCATCATGTCCACCAAGACCATTCATGGGAACTCACAGTTCCAGAAGGCTGAAGCGAAACGTTGGACATGGGAATCTCCTAGTGGACAGTTCCACAAATGAAATTGACCACATCATCTTTAATCGACGGTTTTGTCTGACCGACGTTGCTATTGTCCCCAAATTCCAAACAGGAACGGACCACCATCTCCTTCGTGCAAAATTCTACTTCACGCAAGGGGAGGAGAAAGGCTGCAAAAGTTTAAGAAGAGAACTCCCAGAACGACCACCATCTGGGAACCTCTATGGCACCATTGCAGCAACATGGGAAGATACCATCATTGACAACATCGATGAAGAATACAACCAACTGGTTCAGCACCTCCATGATTGTGTGAAGAATGCTGAGAGACAGGAAGACACAAAAGGACGACTGTCTTCAGAAACTCTCGAGCTCATTTGCCAATGTGGCAAGGCAGAAGCCTCAGGAGACCAAATGCTAATGTCCAAGCTTGCAAAGCGGTGGAGAGAAGCAATAAAGGAAGACCTCAAGAGAGAAGAGCTGAAATACTAGGAGATGCAGCAGAAGCTGGGGAAAGCATTCGCACCGCCTGCCTGTCCTTCGCCAACTATAAGACCAAGATGACTGCCATCCCACGCCCTGATGGATCTATCACATCTTCCAGAAAGACAATGGAGAAGATTATCCAGGACTTCTACTCAGATCTCTTTGACAGCCACGTCCACCTGCCCACATACTAAATTCCACAGGATGGATATGTCATTCCCAATGCCCTCCCTTCTGAAATCCGACATGCCATTTCGCCGGTAAAGAAGGGAACAGCACCAGGCCCAGACAAAGTCAGACCCGAACACCTGAAGAATCTGCCATCAGGACTCATCAATACACTAGCTCGGCTCTTCACATGCTACCTGCCCGAATGCAAAGGTGCCCTCGCAATTGGAAAACCAGCAGGACAGTTATACTGTTCAAGAAGGGAGAAATTCATGACATCGGCAACTATCACCCCATCTGTCTGTTGTCCATCATCTACAAGCTGTTTACACGAGTCATCCTGAACAGAATTGGCAGAACACTAGATGAAGGACAACCATGCGAGCAAGCTGGCTTCCAGAAGGATTCAGCACAATCAGCCATATCCACATGGTAACCAAGCTAAATTGAGGTTTGTAGGGAGTACAAGATGCCACTCTGTCTCACGCTCATTGATTTAAAAGAAAGCTTTTGATTCTGTGGAGACTGAAGCGGTCATCAAAGCCCTAGCCAAACAGGGTGTTCAAACCCAGTACATCAAGATCCTTCGTGAGCTGTATTACGGATTCACCACCAGAATCTCACCATTCTACAAGTAAGTGATCATTGAAGTCAAAAGAGGGGTTCGACAGGGTGATACTATTTCACCAAAAACTCTTTGGTGCCACCCTCGAGAACATCATGTGACAATTAGAAAGGGAAGAAATGGGAGTGAAGATAAATGGTCACCAAATACACCACCTTCGCTTTGCTGTAGACATCATTCTAATAACACCAAACATTAGCCAAGTGGCACAAATGCTGGCTGACTTAGACTGAGAATGTGGAAAGATAAGTCTACAGCTGAATCTAAAGAAAACTATGTTTATGAAAAATGAACTAGTTCCAGAGGCCCCATTCACTCTCAATGGAACACATATATCTGAATGCAGCAGTTATGTGTACCTAGGTCGAGAAGTCAATATGATGAACGACCTAAAACCTGAGCTGCGCAGGAGGAAGTGAGCGGCATGGAATGCCTTCAAAGGCATCCAAGAAATGGCTAAAAGGACAAGAACCTCCGGCTCCAGGCACATCTCTTTGACTCCACCATTCTCCCTGCATTAACATACACCTCAGAGACCTTGGCCCTATGAGAGCAGGGATGAGAATGCTATTCGGGTCTCCCAGAGAGGAATCAAAAGAGCTATGCTTGGAATATCACGCCTCACTCAAGTGAGAGAAGGAACCGGAGTCCGACCTCCGTCACTATTCCAGAATCAGGGACGCTGTCTCGCTTGCCAAGGCATCGAAAATCAGATGGGCTGGACATGTAATGCAATTTGGAGACAACTGCTGGACTAGAGCCATTACAGACTGGATCCCACTGGGATGTCAAAAGATCACGTTGCCGCCCACCTACAAGATGGTCAGACTTCCTTCTAAAGACCCTGAAGGATTGGTTTGAGGCTCTTTATATTCCTGAATCAACCAGATGCCATTGGGCTACTTTGGCACGTGATAGGGTCCAATGGAAATGTTACTGGTGCCCGCCTCCAGCAAATTGATGAATAACGGGATTCACGTGATCATGATCAAGTAATAGAAATATATGTTTTCTAAACATAGATATACTCATAGATAATCTCCATTTAGTAAGAAATTTGATGAATGGTGAAGTATCTCACAATTGCTAGAACTATTGTGGTACATGGTAGAAATACTACAAATGTACTCAGCCATAGCAAAAGTCACTGGCTAGTGTAATGCAAATTGGCACTATTTTTGGAAATGTCAATGATCAGCAAGAACAGTGTTGGTTCATGCCACCGGGGTCCCCAACAGTGCCGGGAAGCGAGGTCCATTCTACCTCCAAAACTGGCGGGGAATGGATGAAGACTCAGGAATCTGATGCAGTTTTAAAAGGGCTTTACTATCACGGGTTCCAATATACAATCCAAGAGCAAGGAAAAACCTCCGGACTCTGGGTTCCCAACTAGGCCCCAGCCAGGTGTAGGCCAAGATGGCTGCCACCACGTGTTGAGGCCCAACCGAGAATGGAGAGGACGGAGAAGCAAAATGCCAAGGGAAGCTGAAAAGGCTAAAAGGGGGGTGGGGGGGAGGGAAGAGAGCTTCTTTCTTCTTGCAGCTTATTTTATAGCTAGAAATCCACCCAGTCTCCCCAGCCCAGCCCAGAATGGGCTGGGCTATCTAGAGATGAAAACAGGAAAATAGCTCTATAGAAATGTAGCAACTTCAGGAGACCTTCTGGCTGTTTACAAGGACCCAGAGCTAATTCAAAGCCTCCAGGCAGAGCTGGGAGGAGCTGTAAGCTAAATGTAACTTCCCCTGTCAGGGAGGGTCAAATGCCCTCAGGTAATTTCTCCCAGCACCTCACCTAATGTCTTTTTATATGCTAATGTCTTGAGCCAAGATCTGCCTGGAAATGCCTTTATAGGGTAGAGAAGGGGGTTTCTGAGATGGCATGTCTCTGTACCAAAGACTAATACTAATGCCAGTTAAATATTTCTCCAAGCCTTCACAAGTCTCGTCTACTTCACGGTAATTTTGTATTTTTAATTGCCTTTGAGCTATCAGGGAGTCATGCTTGCTTGCTTGGAGGCAAACAGCATTTCTCTCTGGTCTACTTACTTAGGGATCCAACGTGGCCAGGCAAATATGCTGGTAAGATCTAGCTAGTCCCATGATGATTGTGGTAGCATGAGAGAATATTTATACCAGCTAGTACAGAATACATGGTCAGATAAACTGCCACATTTAGACTACCCCCTTATCTATGAAGTGATTTGCAGGAGGCAATTCAGAGCAGATGCAGAGGCTCTTAGAGGACTCCTGCAACAAACAGTATTAAATTGGGGTCCCTGGGAGTTCCTCCTGCATTCATATAGTATTGTGTCCTATTATATTGTTCACAACAATCTGAACCAGCTTATAATGGCTCCATCAAGTTTACACTGCAAGTTTAGTTCAATACATTATTTCCTTTACTTGAAGCACGTGATATGGGCTAGAAATTTTATCGATTTTACATGTGTTATTTCACTCAATAAGTCAATAAATAGATTTTCATTACAAACAAAATAATGTTTGTTATGAAAATGTATTTTCATTACAAACATTCATTATATTGTGTTATTTTGCAAACTTAATTTTATAGAATAGAAATGGGTCACACAGATAAGGAGGTTCCAAACTTAAGTTCTCTGATTCCAGGTTCATCTAAACTTGAACAGAGACACAGAGGCTAAGAATTACCAAGAAGTAATTACCATGTAATAATAGTATGAGCTACTCAAGGGAGGCACAAGTAATGGAAACTTGGCTTTCTTGCTGAGCCCTACAGAAAAAATATGGAATCATGCCTATGACCACCACTGGAAAAGCATTTCAACTGAGGAGTGGTACAAATAAACCCCATTGGAGATAAAAGTTGCTTTCTAAGTCAACATGATCATGAGTAAAATATGATAGGCAAAGACATGAAGAACCACTATTTGGGCTGAATAGGATCCCTGAGGTAATTCTTAGAAGAGACTATGTGTAATAGATAAAGTCAGTTTCAGCCATCCATGAAAACTTCCCTGCCCCATTCCTAGCACAAAATTTACTTCATCTAGGATTCCTGCCCCATTCCTAGCCAAAATTTACTTCATCTAGATCTAGGTCCTGCCCATTCCTGCACAAAATTTACTTCATCTAGATCACTTGATCACTTGAATTCTGTTATTCATTGATTTGCTTGAGGGGGCTCCAGTAACATTTCCATTGGACCCTATCACGTGCCAATGTAGCCCAATGGCATCTGGTTGATTCACGAATATGAAGAGCCTCAAACCGTTCCTTTCAGGGTCTTGACCATCTTGTAGGTGGGCGACCACGTGATCTTTTGACATCCCGTGATCTTTTGACATCCCGTGGGATCCAGTCGGTAACAGCTCTAGTCCAGTGGTTGTCTCCAAATCGCATTACGTGTCCAGCCCATCTGATTTTCGATGCCTTGGCCCCATTGGTTACAGAGGCCCCATTCACTCTCAATGGAATAAACATCTCTGAATTCAACAGTTATGTGTACCTAGGTCGAGAAGTCCACATGATGAACGACCTAAAAACTGAGCTGCGCAGGAGGAAGAGGGCGGCATGAAATGCCTTCAAAGCATCGAAGAAATAGCTAAAAGGACAAAGAATCTCCAGCTCCGGGCACATGTCTTTGACTCCACCGCTTCTCCCTGCATTAACTTATGCCTCAGAGACCTGGGCCCTATGAAAGCAAGATGAGAATGCTATTCAGGTCTCCCAGAGAGGAATCGAAAGAGCTATGCTTGAATATCATGCCTCACTCAAGTGAGAGAAGGAATCCGAGTTCTGACCCGTCACTATTCCAGAATCAGGGATGCTGTCTCCTTTGCTAAGGCATCATCTAGTCTATATCTCTGATAATAATAGTATTCTCAGTGTCAACAATAAGGAAACAGCAAATGTTATCACTAGCAAGTGAACACTCAGAATAATCCTAAGTGAACTTAGAAATTTCATTGAAAATGATGAAATAATACATACTTCACATTCTTCCTCTTATTTCGTCCCTGATCCCCTCTAACTTTCACACACATACCTGCTTACCAAGACAGACACTAATATGATGTCATATGATCGCGTCATGTGAGTTGATACAGCTCCTCATAGAACACACCGCACAGATGAATGCCCATGACAGTGATAGTTGGCTGAGAAAATATCATTTAATATAGAGTTAAAATTTAAATGTTGGTTCCAACAGGAAAGTTCACCTCTTGTTTTTGAGGGATTATGCTGCACATACTGAGTCTGGCCAACACCTGATTTGTTTTTGAGGATGTGCCCCAAATCAGTCTAAGTTCCAGGAGCTTGAATACCTGACAGCCTATTTTCTGAGGAAAGAAGACCTCAAGTAGACGTTGAGTCACTTACTGGGACCAAAAAAAGAAAGAATTTGTATGCATCTACTGTTTTCATTTTCTTTTAAATTAATTTTCCCAGGGACGTGAAAGGAATTAAGTCAGTCACACACCAACGACATATAAAAAACTTCAATGTCATGGTACACTCTTGCCATATCTCTATGTTGTATAGCTATATCCTAAGCTATTGATGCACAGGCACTCCAATCAGACGACCTCTCTCAGGAACAGAGATTAAGGGTGAGCAAAAAGACAAATATACAGTACAAGGGTGCTAAGAGGAGGTATTGCCTTAACTACTGTGAGGGTAGACAAAAGAACGTTATATTGGCAAAATGTCAATTAATACACAACCATCACTTCACTTGTACATTGCTCCTGGTGATATTGATTTGCTCGAGCAGGCCCGGTATCTCTCCATACGTCCTGGTCCTGTCACATGCTACTGTAGCCCAAGGGCATCTGCTCACTCCAAGAACATAAAGAGCCTCAAACTATTCCATCAGGTCATAGGAATGAGGTCTATAATTGTTACTGTTATTTGGCATATCAAATACAACGCGGTAGCTTGCCAAGCTGGCTGTGCAGGCGGGGATACTCTTGCAGTCACCTCTAGTCTCAAGCATTTATTGATGAGCTGGGCTTGTGATCGCTCTTCTGCTGGGGTAGAGTTCTGGCCGGTGGGGGAGTCCGGATGTGGAAAATGGCGGCCCTCTAGTGGGGGGGGTCCTCTGGCTTGAGAGGCTCTGCTGGGGTGGTGAGCCAGGGTTAGAACCCACCTTCCCTCCCGGCGCCTCGTGATCTGGGCACAGAGCTGTAGCAGCTCTGCCCCATGTATGTGAGTCTCGGTCAGCATACCTAGGCTGAACTGAAAAAACTGCTGCAGGGTGGGTCTCTAACATGTTGGGCTTGTGATTAGCTCTTCCATTGGGTGGAGCTCTGAAGAGTGGGAAGTTCAGATGTGGAAAATGGCCACCCTCATGGTGTGGGAGTTCCTCTGGCTTCTTGTGAAGCTCTGCTGGGTGGCAGGCCAAGGCTAGAACCTGCCTTCCCTCCCGGGTGCCTTGTGATCAGCTGGGCACAGGGAGAGCTGGTAGCAGCTCTGCCCCTTGTATGTGAGTCTCATAGACAACTAAGTTTGCAGATAAAACCTCCAGGGAATCAGATCATGTAGCAATTTCCAGACCCAAACAAAAAGTTTTGTATCAACTTCTGAACATATTACAAAGAAACAAGATTTTATGCAAAAGAACAATCTCTCATTTCTATTAAGAGAATTTTAGCCTGGTGTCATGTGGAAAATAGATGGGAGGTGTTTGGGTGGGATAGTGAATAGAAAATCTAGTTAGGTACATGTCCTCGCATAGGTCAAGTAATTAACATGCAATGTTATATTGAGGTTACTGGCATTTTCTAATGTATTCTCCATACTTAGACTCAAAATGATACTCATTTATTCCTCAAGTCCAAATACCTAAGGGTTTATATATTTAAATCAGGCTTACTGAAGCTAATCCTAAATCAAGTGTTGCTTTTGGTTTTGCTGTTATTGTTTTCAGACTGCCCTATGTCTGAATAGGAAATATAAGATACCAGAGCTTAATTCTCAGCTCTACTACCATTTGTCAGGAGCCTTTAAGCATATCTTTGAGCCACTCTAGGTCTCTTTATCCAAAAATGAGTGGGGTCAGCATGAGTTCATCTGGCTCTGAAATTATAACACTTTTATGACCATAAAAGCAATTAGAACATGGCCTCAATTAGCTCTCTCGTTTATTATTCAGAAGGGAAAATTAATTGACCATGAACTCAGGGTCCAGATACTGGCTATACTTTTGTGCTACTTTCAAATAGTAACTTTTCTTTTTATTGCCCTTACTACTCTCTTAAGGATTTTAGCTTATTTGTATGTTTTCCCTTCCAAATTATAACACACAATTTATAAGAGCAAGGACCCTGCCCATTTTCTAACTACTATGTTCTCAGTCTTTCAAAAATTATTTAAAATACAGTATATGTTTAATAAATATTGCTGAAGGGATGTACAAATGAAGGATTGCTACACTGGATGGACTTCCTGTGCACCAGGAAACCCAGTCATGCAACAGATTAACCTCATTTTGTTCATAATTT
>JAJIBD010022864.1:0-66872 GCA_021461705.1 Cryptotis parvus | reverse complement strand
ATATCAAATTTTTTTTAATTTTTTTTATTTTTAAAATTACAAAGATATACAATTAAAAAGTTCATATTTGGGTTTTGGTCAAACAGTGTTGCAGCACCCATCCCGCCACCAGTGCCCATCTCCCACCACCAACGTCCCCGGTTCCCCCCTCCCCCCAGCCCTGCTCCATGGCAGGTTCTTGATTTCTTTCCATTTCTCTCTCTTTTCTCTTTTCCTTCCCCTCCAGACCATGGATTACAGAACATACATTAAAGGGTTGTCATGTGTATCCCTTTGCCTCTATTTAATGCTCAGTTCTAGGTTGGCATTAGTACCCTCAACAATTGTTAGCACACTGTTCCATTTCTGTCTTACCTAGCCTCTGAATCCCACACGTTTGTGATAATTTCCACCTTTGGCGGGACCTCCTGATATATGTTTCACTTGACCTTGGATATTGGTATAATAATATGTACCTATATATTTATGTTATGCAGATCAATGCAGTCATTCTGTATCTGTCTCTCTCCTTCTGGCTAATTTCTCTCAACATAATCTTCTCCATGTCCATCCATTTGTAGGCAAATTTTATAACTTCATTTTTCCTAACCGCTGCATAGTATTCCATTGTGTAGTTGTACCAAAGCTTTTTATCCAGTCATCGATTTTCGGGCACTCTGGTTGCTTCCAGATTCTGGCTATTGTGAATAATGCTGCTATGAACATAAAAGTAGGGATGGGTGTTTCTGCTGCGTATTTTTGGCTTCCCAGAGTAGATTCCCAGGAGTGGTATGGCTGGGTCAAATGGGAGTTCAATTTCTAGTCTTGGGAGGAAAGTCCATATTGTTTTTCCAGAAAGGCTGTACCAGCCGGCATTCCCACCAACAATGGATGAGTGTCCCCTTTTCCCCACACCCGCGCCAGCACTTGTTGTTCTTGTTCTTTTGAATATGTGCCAGTCTCTGTGGTGTAAAGTGGTATCTCATTGTTGTTTTGATTTGCATCTCTCTGATGATTAGTGATGATGAGCATTTTTTCATATGTTTTTTTGCCATTCGAATTTCTTCCTTGCTGAAGTTTCTGTTCATTTCTTCTCCCCATTTTTTGATGGGGTTGTTTGTTTTCTTCTTGTAAAAGTTCTACCAGTGCCTGATATATCCTGGATATTAACCCCTTATCAGATGGGTATTGGGTGAATATTCTTTCCCATTCTGTGGACTGCTTTTTGTATCTTAGTCACTGTTTCTTTTGAGGTGCAGAAGCTTTTTAGTTTCATGTAGTCCCATATGTTTATGTTTTCTTCTAGTTGCTTTGTTAGTGATGTTTCATCTTTGAAGATGCCTTTAGCTTCAATGTCATGGAGGGTTTTTCCTATATTTTCTTCAATGTACTTTATGGATTCAAGTCTGATATTGAGATCTTTAATCCATTTTGATCTCATTTCATTTAGTCTATTTAAACATTCAACTTTTCATTAAGGTAGTACCTTTTATTCCTTTTTAACAAGATTTTATTAGTGTATTCAATTCTAAATACCATGTTATGATTAAAATAGCAGTGACTTGATATGATAATAAATTGGTGACAGACTAAACAGAGCACTTTTACTGTGTAGGGACATCAGTAACTATATTTGAATGAAGGCATGGCATGCATGACACAAATTAAAAATGGATATCATATCATATCAAGAGAGAGAATTCAACTCATACCAAAGTCTACCCATGATATAATCATTATATTCAAAGAGGATAAATTAACTAGGTAATGATGTTCTCCATGAGGTGATTTTCTTTTGAATTTGAGCTGGTGTTAGTACCTGTGACTCTTGAATCCTTCCTTCCCACTACCTCTGTCTCTAGTGAGCATTTCTGGTGGACATCAGTCTATATTGCTGGCAGAGGTAAGTGTGTTAGGTTATCAGGCAGCTCTGCTGAAGGGGGGGCACCTTGACATTGTGCCTGTTTTTTTTTTAGAAGGAGTAAGGAATATGAGTTTGACTTTTAGGAGTCCTGTTAGCAAATGACCAAATTTTTAGGGTGGTTTTAGAACTCTGCTAACAAAAATGAATTTGGGATTATAATCAAACCTTTCTATTCTTTAAGCAATTTTATCTGTAACATTTTTATAATCACCCCAGACTATATCATGTAAGTCAAAGGAATATTCCTCACTATATTTGAGTCTTTTTGTTCAAAATTTTTTTCATATTTTTATGCTTTCGTAGCATAGTTAGGAATTAAATGAAAGAAATCACCACTTTTGCTAGTCAGCTACTAAAGCCAGGACCTATTTCATGCATAATTTTATTTTATTATTATTATTATTATTATTATTATTATTCTCTGTACAATAATATTCTCATGACTCACAGACATGGGGCAGAGCTGCTACTGGCTCTCCCTGTGCCTAGCTGTTCAGCGAGGTGCCCGCGAGGGATGGCGGGTCCTAGCCCTGGCCCGCCACCCCAGCAGAGCCTCGCAACAAGCCAGATGACCCCCCCCCCTCCACGAGGGCCTCCATTTTCCACATCCGGACTTCCCCCTCGTCAGAACTCCACCCAGCAGACCAGCCTTTCACAGCCTGGCTTGCGTGGCCACTTCTGCGGTTGCGTGGTTCATCAATAAATGCTGGATTTAGAGATGACTACAAGAGTATGCTACCCTGACGGCAGAGCCTGGCAAGCTATCTGTTGGAGGACAGGTTTAGCTATTCTGGGAGTTTTGTTGTTTTGCCCACTCCCAGCTTAATCTACTTAAGTCAAGGTTCATTCTAATGAGACCTCTCTTCTATGTAAACACTGCTAGAGGGTGTGGCACTTACAGAAGTCACCTTGATTGAATAACTTCCGACTTATACATCTACTAAGACTTCTATGTTTTCTAGATTGGGCACAGCTCCTCTTTATACCCACTGCACCCAGCGTGGGACAGTTAGGAATTTACCAGGAGACTACCACCCTGGCTATGCTGAGACTATAGGAAGACTATAGGAAGGATCATACTAGTTTGCTCTAAGCAGGCGAGGTGACCCTTTCAGTACACGAGAACAAGATACTCAGAATCACCCTGGTGCAGATAATAATAAGAAGGACCTTGTGGGTACCATCTAGATTACATGAAGCTCATGAAGTTAAGATGTATTACTTTATATCAGCCCTCTCTCTCTCCAGTGTTTTACATAAGAGATAATCTCCTTAGACCTTGGCATAACCTTTGTTTATACCTGCAATAAGGTGTGGCACTACACTCTGTTTAGAGTTCTTTGTTGACATGACCCTCTCAGTTGGATTACTTTGGTGTATATAAGGGGCTGACTTGAGGCCCCTTCACCTTTGCCTTTTGGTTCCTCAGCCTTCAGCTTTTGGCTCCTGCGGCTTTTGGCTTTTGGCTTTTGGCCTTTTGCTCTTTGGCCTTTTGCTCCTTCTTCTGGGTAGGACTCAGCTCATGTGAGATCCTCTCTCTCTTTGGTGGGAGACTTAGGCTCTTTTGTATGGTCTAAGTTCGGACCAGAGCTAATGTTTGTTCATTATATTGGAGTGCTGTGGAAGAGCTGTTGTACTATTAAAAGCCATTTTTGGAACTGCACCGGACTCGTGAGTTTTCATCTGTTCTCCCGGCGTCCTCGGAGGTAGAAGACAACCTCTGTCCTGACACTGTTGGGGACCCCGGCGGTGTTCTGCGACAGCTACCCGTGTCGTATTTGATATGCCAGATACCAGTAACAATTACAGACCTCATTCCCATGACCTGATGGAATGGTTTGAGGCTCTTTATGTTCCTGGAGCAAGAAGGTGCCCTTGGGCTCTACTTGCATGAGACAGGTCATATGGAGATGTTACTGGTGCCCGCTTGAGCAAATCGATGATGAGCGGGAAGACAGTGATACAGTGATACAGTGATTTTTTTTCTTTTCATCACTGGCTTATTCTCTATATGTGCCAATAACCCAGACATTTGATTTTCTTTCCTTTTTACAACTTAGCATAGTTGTAATATATCTCTATCTCCCCTCCAACATCCCCCTCCTGGAGAGAAACTGGGAAAAATTGGTGGTGGGAAATGTACACTGTGAAGGGACAGGCGTTGGAACATTATATGACTGAAACCCAATCATGAACATCTTTGTTAACCGTGTATCTCACTGTGAATCAATTAAAAGAAATTAATTAAAAACCACAAATGAGAAGACATGGATGGAATTTCAATATGCAGTGGTATGGAAACAAAGAGGGAAGGAGATTTGGATGTTTGATGACATGTACTTCAAAAAGAACAATGGTTTCTAAAAAGGAATGGAAGGGTAGGTTAAAAGCAATGAAATGGTGCAAGATGCTAAGGTAAAAAAAGAGAATAAACTAGAATAGTCATCTATCTACTTTTGACTAGGAAGATTTTACCAAAGTTGTTAAAATATAAGGGGAAGTTTTCTTAGGGGCTTCTGGAAAATGTTTTATTCCTGCTATAAGATGAAGCATCATCTTATGCACCTTGAATGCAGATGCTGATGATACTGAAGATACTCATGCGTAGGAGGGTGAACTCTAAGAGTCTTTTAAAGACAACTATAGTTAAAATTATGATGCCTATAGCTGGGGATGTGACTCTAGTTGTAAGGCACACTATTTGCATGTGAAAGCTTACAGATATAATCCTTTATGACAAAAGCGTCCATCCCCTTCAGTTCCACTGGTCTGGTCTCCACAATAGGAAAATTTGTACAGCCTGTGAAACATCTTAGAATCTATCATTAAGTAACTCCTTGATGGAGAATGAGATAACTAATAGCTTAGATGAGGATCATGTATGCTACATGTTCCCAGGAACATGGTGTGTATTGGATGAACATTTGTGGATTAAGAACAGGGGAGTTTTTTTTTATTTTGTTTTGTTTTGTTTTTAACCCAAAGAAAAACAGTTGCTTTAATTTTTACAGATAGAGGGAAATAAATATTAGACAATTGCAAGAGAATTCAATTTCACATGGGCATTAAAAAGACTGCACTGTTCACATGGATTTAAAGTATAGTATCGTTAACATTGTTTCCAGGGGGAAAATAGGAAGCACAAAGCTCCTCTCCTCTGCTTTCCTGAACATTGTTGATGTTTCTCACTGCCTCTTGCCTTACCTCTTTTCTTAAAATGCTAGTCACTGGTATATTAGAAAACTATATGTAGTAGTAAAATAAGTTGACTTGCGCTAGAGTCAACTGTCAAAAAGTAGAATGCCAGTCACTTTAAGTTGCTGTCTGAAGTCAGCCTACCTGTCTCTTTCCTGTCTTCTCTGTAAGACAGATCTTGTTAAAGATATATGTCATGTCAGTCAAACACCATAGGTGGTGTTTGGTATTTGAAAGTATTGACAAGAGGTATTTGCTTTTGTCTGGCATAATCCTATCTCAAAGGTATGTGGTAGATACAGATGCCTTTTGTGAAAAGGGGAAACACAAATGATTGATGAAAAAGTGTTCAATGTATCCAGCACTATTATTTAGAGATTATTGAATGAATGTTTTACCCTTATTTGATAATGGCATTACCTTTATCACTAATTTTATAAAAATATGTGACTTACAGCTTATAGAAATATAATATCACTCACAAGCTTTAATTCAATGAAATGACCAGATATTCTACTAATTTAAGGGCATAACTTAAAACCTGGTGAGAATAATATAAAACTTAGGGAACAGAAAACCCATAAATGACTTTTGGTAGAAGTTGGGCTATTAGGAAGATAAACAAGATAATTTCACAGCTATAATTCAAATAACTTAATTAATGTATTTGAATATTTGAGTTATAAACTTATATATGGTTGTAGGGGCAAAGGATAATCAAGATGTAGATGCTATTTAACATTGCATATAATTATGCCTGCAAAAATAAACTGTTAAAAGCAGAGCACCTTTGTGTTATCCCAGGTCTTTAGCAAAGAAGTCCTTTATTAATTTTTGAAAATTTATTGACTAAGTAAATTTACGTTTAGCTGTAATATGAATAGCATATAATTAATCATCATACTTGCCTGCAATTATTTTTTTATCTATATTAATAATCACATTTTATATATGATGTGTATTAAGGGTCATATTCAAAATTAAATATAAAAAAAGGGCTTTAATGTTATTTCTATAATTAACTTTGACAACAGTACTGGAATCTATGATATGAGTACAATCTTGAGTACCAGTATCTATGGCAGGAGTAATAACATCTATTTTTTTTAAGTAAAACAGATTTTATTATGGAGGTTTTAGGACGGGGAAGGAGTAGGGAAAGAGAGAGAGAGTACACATCTCAAGAGGGGAGATGTGGGTTGCTCCAGAGGCAGAGAGCGAGCAACTATTTTTTAGGGTTTTTGATGGTTTTGATGTAGATGGTTTCCCACAGGTGGTTATATGAGGTGGAGAGGAGAGAGACAGTCACTTTCTCCTTATCTGCCTCCCTGGGACCAACTAGGAAGGCTGGGACTTGTAAAGTCTCCAGATGAGCCCCTATAGGACATGGGCCAGAGCCCTGCCAGCCCCACCATGTGGCAGTTAAGCCACATTGATGTCCACTTGGTCTTCTAGGCTTGGGAGTTGATCCTCACCACCTGAGATTTCTCACGGAGCAGAGGACTCCGGCTGGAGCAAGGAATTGCTTTTTTCAAGGAAGGGAAAGTCAGTCCTAGGCCTTACCCAGGTTATCCAGGTTTTGTCTTTACCTGTCAGATAAAGAATTTTTTAGGAGGTGATGAGCAGAGAATTAAAAACAGATTTTATTTTAAGTTTCTAGAAAGGGAAGGAGAGAAAGTGAGAGAGATAGAGTACACATCTCAAAAGGGGAGATACAGGCTCCACTTGTGCTCAGGCGCCACATGTTCTCGGCCACGTGGGCACAAGTAGCACGTGGGCTCTGGCAGCACATGTGCTTACTTTCTTTGTTCAAAGTGACTTTTATAGAGTTTATCCCATGCCACCCATGTGGGCTCTCTTCTAGTTAAAATTTGTTGCTAGGGTGTTGCCAAAGAGGGTGGAGTTGGGAATGGTCTTCTTCAAACTCCTTTTCTTGACCTCTGTTCCTGCTGGATCTTCTCTTGGAGGGTGGTTCCAGTTTTCTGTGGTCTGGGGTATCTCCAAGAAAATGTCTTATCAGGCCTCAGGTCTGTGCTCAAATCTGGCCGGCTTTAGGGCTAGGTGGTTTTACTACTTCCTAGAATTTCCATTGCCATGCAGGCTTTTCCTCTCTTTCTGCCTACATCAGTTTTCTTTGTTTTGGATTCATACTTGGCTGTTTTCAGGGCTAACTGCTGCCTCTTTGCTCAGGGTTCAGGCCTGGCAGGGCTCAGGACTTATGTGGTGCAGGAGATTGAACATAGGTTGACTGCATGCAAGATGAGCACCTTACCTGTTGTACCCTCTCTCCAGCCAATGTTCAAGAAGATATTCTATCATGCAATTACTATTAAATCTATTATAAAATTATATTTATTGTTGGCTTCTTAATCTTTCTCATTTAAAAGGTTTTGGGGGTCCTGGAATGGAGTTCAATAGTAGAACATTTACTTGCATGTGTGAGACACTGTCAAAGGTCAGATACAATTATTAGGTCTTGACAAATGAAAACACGTGCACAGTGGTGTGTGTGTGTTTGTATGTGTATGTGTGATATAATGAGATAATGTTATAATTTAATAAAAGTTACAGTTTACACAGATGACTCGAAAGAGCTGTGCTTGGAATATCACACCTCACTCAAATGAGAGAAGGAATCCTGAGTTCCGACCTCCGTCGATGTTCTAGGGTCAGGGACACTCTCTCATTTGCCAAGGCATCGAAAATCAGATGGGCTGGACATGTAATGAGATTTGGAGATGACCGCTGGACTAGAGATGTTACCGACTGGATGCCACGGAACATCAAAAGATCACGTGGCCGCCCACCTACAAAATGGTCAGATTTCTTCATCAAGACCCGGAATGAACGGTTTGAGGCTCTTCGTATTTCTGAAGCAACCAGATGCCATTGGGCTACACTGGCATGTGATAGGGTCAAATGGAAATGTTACTGGCGCCCGCTCGAGCAAATCGATGAATAACGGGATGTCAAGTGATCAAGTGATATATATGCATATGTAATATATATAGTATTTTGAATTTATATATAATACATATGTTATATAATATATAATATGTAACATATATAGTATTTAAAGATTAATTTCTTCAACAGAGCTATGAAACTCAATTTCTTCTGAAAGGGTCAGATGTCTCTTTGAAAACTAGATGATATCACTGTGAACAATAAAGAAGTTTGGAGAATGACTAGGACTCAGTTCCTGCAGATGTTCTATTTCTTTTTTAAGGATAGAGGAAAGTTGTGAAGTATCTTACAGAGCAGCATGATGTATTTATGAGTTTACTTTCGCTACTCTATAAAGTCAAGAATGGGAGCAAGGACCAATCTGACCCAGCAACACTACTATTGGGAATATACCCTGGAGACCCAAAAAGACACAGCAGATACACCATTTGCACTTCTACATTTATCATAGCACTATTCACAATAGCCAGAATCTGGAAGCAACCTGACTGCCCAAGAACAGAACCTATGGTACATCTACACTATGGAATATTATGCAGCTATCAGAAAAAATGAAGTTATAAAAATTTACCTGCAAATGGATGAACATGGAGATTATGCTTACTGAAATTAGTCAGAAGGAAAAGTACAGATATAGAATGACTGCATTCATTTGTGGGATATAAATATATTCCAGTGTTCTACTAATTGTTGAAAATGGTAATGCCAGAGTAGAACTGAGCATTGAATGTAGGCAATGGGAAATACATGATAACCCCTAAATGTATACATGTCAAGCCACAATGTGTAAGAGAAAAGAGATAGAGAGAGAGGGAGGAGGAGGGAAAGTGCCTTCTATAGAGGATAGAAGGGGAGGAATCTGAGGACATTGGTGGTTGGAAATGTGCACCGGTGGGAGAAATAACTGCTAGAACACTGTACTACTGAAACCCAAATACGAACATCATTGTAATTGTATATCTTATGATGATATAATACAATTAACTAAAAAATGGGAGCAAGGGAGGTCAGACAGGAAATGAGATGATAGCCTGAACCAGGAGGGTGAGCTGTGACAGATTCAGTAGTGTTTCTTTGTGAATAGAATTGGTACTGTGGGTTTGGGGATGTGGCTCAATGGTAAAGTGCATGCCTAACTTGTGCAATACCCTGAATTTAAGCCAGAGCAACCCACACATCATTCAGTCAGTCATTCTCAACATCCAGACTCCATAGTTCCTCAGAGCTCCATCCAAGAGAAAACCCAATCTTTCCCCTTTAAGTTTTATAAGTAAATGCTCGAGATGAGAGCCTTCTGCTGAGAGTATACCACCTACACGGCAGAGCCTGGCAAGTTACCCATGTTTCGTTTGTTATGCCAAAAACTAGTAACAATTATGGATCTCAATTCCATGACCTGAAGAATGGTTTTGACAGAAGTTTGCTTCCTGTCCCTGGAGCAAGCAGATGCCCTTGGGCTACACTTGCTTTTGGCAGGATGTGTGGAGATGTTACTGGTGCCCGCTCCAACAAATCGATGAACAACGGGAAGACAGTGATACAGTGATACAGTGAATGGAATAAAATCAATAGAATAAGTTTATGGAGTCGACACAGGCATAAAAGCTAAAGCAACAACAACACATCAGTCTGAAGATGCACAAATGGAAAAGCATCCATTTGATGAATCACATTTAATTTAGTAGAACAGAAAATCACACTGAACCTTTTGTTGTTGCCAAGCTGATCTCATGTTTAGATTCAATTAACCACCAATTTCTACTTAATAAATGGCATTAAATGCCTTGCTTTTGTAATTAAAACACTTGATTTATTAATTAGTAATTGTTGTTAATTATTAACTAATTAATAGGAGGCAGGACATTCACTCAGAGTAAATAACAAAGCAGTACTAGCAATTAGGCTCAGGTCTTCATGTACACATGGATGGACTCTACATTTGAACTGTAATTCCAACTCACAAGGAAGAATTTTAATAGAGTAGATTTGTCTGATTTCATGGCCCTAAATGGGCCCTCTGAGTCATCACCTGTGTAGTATACACATGTTTAAGAGAAATGAATCTGTTGATGGCTAGAACTGTCTTCCACACATGATTCTTATAATGGAATGATTAGAAATGGAAATTAAAGACTAATTTCATGTATGTCTTATACAAAGAAAATTCAAAACCTAAAGCAATAATTACATACAATTTATTGCTTCTGAAACCAGAATTAGAGTTCAGATAAATATTTTCCCACCACCATCAAAGCATAAATTCACAATGACAAACTGGTCAGATGGCAAAATCAAGAGAACTGCTCAGTATTGCCTAAGCAAGACTAAGAATTCTGGAGGCCAAAATACAAAAAGACAGGAAGAAAATAATCAGGTTCACTGGTTTAGAAAGATAGGAATGGCTATTTACATAATTGAGTGATATGTGCTGCATGCTACTTTTCAGCTTGTTAACCCTGTGAATATATTTGATATCATGATAATCCCTGACCCCCATTTGGCTTTCTTCCTAAATTTAAATAATACATTCATTGAACCAACTTATTTTTCTTAGCAACTTTACTCTGAGTGTTATCCTGGATCATTAAGTGTTGGGAAGGCTGCCGCTGGGGTCTTCGACAGTGCGGGAAGCGAAGTTCCCTTCTATCTCCGAAGCCGGCAGGGAATGGATGAAAACTCAGGAATCCGATGCAGTTTTAAAAGGCTTTATTTATCACAGGTTCAGGCATACAAATCAGCAATAGGAAAAACCCGGTGCTTAGGATTCCTGGCTAGAACTCCAGCCACGTGTAGGCCAAGATGGCGGCCACCACGTGTAAAGGCCCTGTAGAGAGGAGACAAAGATAAGATTCCCAAGAAGGGTGCGAGCTCACAAAGAGAGAGCCCAAAAGAGAGCTAGCGCCAGAGAGGAAGCAACCTAGTTTTATACTCCTGCAACTCAGACCTCCCACTATTATGGGAAGCAGGGAGGGTCAAATGCCCTCAGGTAATTTCCCAGCACCTCACCTAGGCCCTATTATATGCTAATGTTTTGAGCCAAGATCTGCCTGGAAATGCCTTTATAGGGTAGAGAAGGGCGTTTCTGAGATGGCATGTCTCTGTACCAAAGACTTATACTAATGCCAGTTAAATATTTCTCCAAGCCTTCACAAGAGTCTTGTCTGCTTCATGGTAGTTTTGTATTTTAGTTGCCTTTGAGTTATCAGCGAGCCATGCTTGCTTGCTTGGATTCAAACAGCATTTCTCTCTGGTCTAATTACTTAGGGATCCAATGTGGCCAGGCAAATATGCTGGTAAAATCTAGCTAGTCCCACGATGATTGTGAGAGAATATTTATACCAGCCAGTACAGAATACATGGTCAGATAAACTGCCACATTTAAACTACCCCCTTATCTACGAAGTGATTTGCAGGAGGCAATCCAGGGCAGATGCAGAGGCTTTTAGGCTTTTCGGTGTCCTGCAACAATTAAGCAGTTACATCATTGTTAAATTTGCAGAAAGTAAAAAAATAAAAACAACAAAACTGAAATAGTTGACATTATCATCACCACCAGAGCTTCTTAATTTTTTTCATTTCATTTTAATTTAAATTTGGTTAATACAAAATACTGGTGTGCCTCGGTTCAATAAAACCTTTCCCTATCCCTTCCCTGCTTTTTAAAAAAATTATATTATATAATCATGAGATATACAATTATAAAGCTGTTCATGATAGGGATTCAGTCATACAATGTTCCAGCACCCATCCCTTCTCCAGTGCACCCTTCCCAATACCAATATCCTAGATTTCCACACCCCGCCCCGCCCCACCCCCGCCTGCCTCTATGGCAGGCACTTTTCTTCTATTTCTCTCTCTCTCTCTCTCTCTCTCTCTCTCTCTCTCTGTGCCCTCTTTCTTTATTATTCCCTTTTTGCACATGGTGGCTTGCAATTCACACATTTAGGGGTTATCATGTATATCCCTTTACCTATTGTTGCAGGACTCCTAAGGGCCACTGCATCTGCTCTGGATTGCCTCCCGAGATCACTCCGTAGATAAGGGGGTAGTCTAAATGTGGCAGTTTATCCGACCATGTATGCTGTACTAGCTGGTATAAATATTCTCCCATGCTATCACAATCATCGTGGGACTAGCTAGATCTTACCAGCATATTAGCCTGGCCTTGTAAGGACACCTAAGTAATTAGACCAGAGAGAAATGCTGTTTGCTTCCAAACAAACAAGCATGGCTCCCTGATAAAATATAAAACTACAATGAAGTAGAGGAGACTTGTGAAGGCTTGGAGAAATATTTAACTGGCATTGGTGTTGATCTTTGGTACAGTGACCTGCCATCTCAGAAACCCCCTTCTCTACATTTCAAAGGCATTCCGGCTCAAAACATTAGCACAGTAAAGGCCCTAGGTGAGATGCAGGGAGGGGACTACCTAAAGGCATTGGACCCTCCCTGCTTTCCATAACAATGGGAGGAAGGTCTGAGTTGCTGGGGGTATAAACTTGCCGGTTCCCGCTCTCCCGGGCTTCTTCTTCCCGGTGGAATCTCGCCTTGTAAGCGTTTTTTCCCCTTGGAAGTTATACACGTGGTGGTCGCCATCTTGGCCTACACGTGGCTGGGGTTCTAGCCTGGAATCCTAAGCATCGGGTTTTTCCTTTTGCTGATTTGTATGCCTGAACCTGTGATAAGTAAAGTCTTTTAAAACCTCATCGGATCCCTGAGTGTTCATCCATTCCTCGCCCGGCCGGAGGTAGAAGGGAACTCGCTTCCCGGCACTGTCGGGGGACCCTGGCGGAGCGCCCCGACACCTATGTTCAATTCTCAGTTCTGTCAGGCGCTAGTATTCTCAACATTTATTGGCACACTGATAACTTGTCTATTTTACCTGGCCTCTGTCCCCATACACTTGTGGTATAGTCCAACCATTGACAAGATTTCCTGGTCCCTGTTTTTCCTGACTTTGGATATTAGTCTCATACCATCATTTTAGTATCCCACAAATGAATGCAGTAATTTTATATACTGACTAATTTCACTCTGTGTAATGCTTTCTAGGCCATACATTTATAGGCAAATTTCATAACTTCATTTGTTCCTGACACTGGCATATTATTCCATCGTGTAAATGTACCCTGGTTTCTTTACCTAGTAGTCTGTACTCGGACATTCCGGTTGTTTCAGATCCTGGCTCAATTTCTAGTTTTTGGCCTACTTTCTTGCCTTTTCTGCCTTGATAACTTTTTACTGTGCTCCATGCTTATATTCAATATTTACTGAGTGTTCTTTCTATAACGAGGCGCTGAGCTAGTGGGAGGTTATTTAAGAGGAAAATAAAAGATCCAATTCTTTTCTATGGCTCTGAGAATTAGTGAAATAGTGAATAAACAAAACTTTTATATAGGATAAATGTTATGGGGAATAATATAATATCATTATGCTATATAATAGCATAATAATTCTCTTATTTTTTTCACACAACTCAGCTTTTACTGAGTTGTGTGAAAAATAATAGAATATTATCATACATAGGTAAAATCTAGGGACAACTATTCTGAGAAAATAATCTATCCATAAAAGCAAAAGGATAATAAAGATATAGTCAAATATTGCCCAGGGGGAAGTTTTCTTCTTTATTGTATGACTTATTTCCCTTCCCTGCCTTCCCTTTTTCTCTCCCACCTCTTTCTTCCTTCTCTTTTCCCTCATGTTCTTCACTCATTTCTCTTCAATTCAGGGACATTACAATTTCTCGGAGTACTACAGGGAATGTTATATTGTGCTTCTGACAATAGTTGTGACTTCTACATTTCTCAGAGAACATCTTTGATCTCAGGTGATGTGTGTTATGTGCCTGATTCTGAGCTACCCAAAATTTATTTGGCCAAATATTCCTTTTTTCATAAAAGACAATCACTCAACACTCCCCCTTCCCTTTACTGCTCTCCCTGAAATATACTTTCTTTAAGAGAATAGACAGACAGCACCCCCAATTGCACAGGATGTCACCTAGATCTTTCCCGAGCCTTTAGAAAGAGGTATTGCCCACTTTGAGAAATACTAGTAGAAAACAAATACTTCTGATACTTATCATGACTTCTATAAGATGTATAAACAGATTAGTGTCTGCTAAATTCTAACATCTTCAGAAAAGCACTTGGAAAAATCAGAAATCTCAAAACAATGTTCACAAGTCCAAGTGGCATCACGTAATATGAGTTTTTTAGAACTACTACCATGAAGTGAGAGGTTAGAAAGCTCAAAAGTGAAGGTAGGGGTGAAAAGGAGAAAAAGAGATAGATTTGGAGAGAGAAGTTGGATGCATTTTCAGAAGTTCAGGTGAAATTAGGGTTGATCTTCTGTCAGGAAACAGCTGTGCTGAGGCAGAGCTGAGTTCCCCAGCAACATCTGGGAGCAGGAATGAATTCCTTTCTGCCCCAAAAGACTGGCCACTGACAGATGAAGGCTCACAAATCCAGCAAAGTTCCACAAAACTTTAACTAAAACAAATTCTGGTAGTACAATCCAAGATCAGGAATACCGCAAACTTCCAATTCTTAGCCGGAACCAGATCACCTATTTGGATTAGGATCCTAAAACAAGATGGCTGCTGGACCCGGAACCATGTGCTTAGGCTGGGCAGCAGATCCAAATGGCAGGCAGGCAGGCAGAGAGAGGGAGCAGAGATTGGGGGATTGGAAGAGAGAGAGAGAGAGAGAGAGAGAGAGAGAGAGAGAGAGACAGACAGACAGACAGACAGACAGACAGATGGACGGACGGACACAGAGAGAGAGAGAGAGAGAGAGAGAGAGAGAGAGAGAGAGAGAGAGAGAGAGAGAGTCTTCTCTTCTTATACCCCTTTAGCCTGGGACCTGGCCAGGCCATATGGATGGGTCTCAATAGGGCCCAGAAATCTATGACATTGAGGGTGCTCATCCCCAAGTGAGCTCACCTGGCCCAGGCCATACAAATACTAATTTGCCCTAGGCAGATCTCACCTTCTGCTTTTCTTAAGATGCTTGTAGAGATAGGGTTCAGGACACCTGAGATGAAATGTAACTCAGTATTAATGCAAAGGGAAAGGCATATATTTATACCATGTATATGCTACAGTCAGATATATATTTCTTCAAATTTCCACGAGATCATTTTATTTCAGGTTAGTTCTGAGTACTAGCCTTTAGAATTACTGAGAGCCACAGCATTCCTCTGTAGTATAGTAGGGTTATTTTATTTAAAGGAAGAACCAAATGCAGCCAGGAAGTTCCTGATAAAATAGTCCAGTCCCATGGAGAAGATCCATGGGAATATGAGGGGAAATACTTTGACCTACTAACAGAATTCATGGTAAGAATAGTTCGTCACATAGAGTCACAGATTGAAACTCTCTTCCTGCCCCCTCTCGACAACGTGACCTGCAGGAGACAGCTCCAGGTAAAATGCAGAGGCTCTGAGCAGCTGTGACCAGGAGTCCACCAAGGCACCTTCTCCAACAATCTACCACCTTACGTGGCAATAGAATGAAAGAGTTAATGTATCTCCAGGAGACAGAGCAAGGATATAACTATTTGCTTCTCTGACTTTTTTTTCAAATATGTCAGTGGAAATATATCACTGAGCTCTAGGATTAGGTAAGAAAATAAAGGGGGGAAAAAACCTGTTGTTTTTAGCTTCTTTAATTCTTAAGTGATACAAGAAGAGTGAAAATAAAGTAAAAAGCAGTTTTTACTTTGCATTAGAAGTAAAAACTAGCATTTTAAAATGTTTTCTGATTCTCAAACTTATGTCCATGAGTTATTATAAAGTCATTAAACTCATCTGTCTTCAGATCTTTTATTGAATCTTTTCCTTGCCTCTTACCTGTGTGGTATCACAGAGCAATTTAGAGAATTACTTGGTTTCTGGAGGTGAATTACTTTACTGACTGTAATTGCTGTGACATATACATGTAAAGACCAGTTCCCTCAGGGAACACAGTTATCACTCTCCCATTGACTTCCAAGAAGCTATATTGTATGAATGGCAGCAGGATGTAAATCTCTGTTCCCTGGGTGTCTTAAACATCCATGTCTTAATGTGCTGAGTTTATCGACCAAACTCATACTATTCTTCCTGATGGTGGAACTGAAACTCAAGAACTACAGCTGTGTTTGGTTCTGTCTCATACATCAGCAATAGAATTGCCTTAGTTTACCTTTCATAATCTTAACAGTTGATGTGGAAAAAAAATCTTGGTTTTAGCTACTGAGTTAAAGCCTGAAGCATTAGCAATGCAAGCACTTTATTTAATGGCATTTATTTAGAAGGGTGAAGTGATTATGTGGTTATGTAATTCTTTTAGGGTAACTTTTTTGGGAAAAAAAGTAGTTTTATGTTGGCGTTTAGAAGGTATAAAAATGCAAAACTCCAAAACTTGATAAAATGTCCAGCGACCAATCTACTTTTCTGGACAAAGTAAACACTGAAGAAAAACAATTTTGAGCAATACATTTTAAGAAATTCTAGTTCATAAGATTTCAAAATATTTTCCTCAATATTTTTACAGCTTTAATATTATTTGAAAACTTAGCTAAAATTGAAAAATGGTATTTAAGTACAATTTTTGTACTATTTATAAAATGTATATACTGACATAGTGCCACTTTTCTAGGCAAGTTAAACTAATTCCATCATTCAGTGTTCATAATGTATATGCATTATGATCTCTTTCAACCAACCTGATGCCCACCCCACATGTGGGGCAACCACTCTTCTGTTAACCATAAATTAGTCTTGCCAATTTTGTATTTTAAATATGTGTGATTGAGGTATGCAATTTAATGTTTCTTTTATTCAGTGTAACAGTTTTGAGTTACTCATTTTATATATTATTTTAGGTATTGCTCATGGGTATATCAATAGTTCACTTTTGAATGAAATAGTATTCCATTGTATAAATACAGGCCAGTCTGTTTATCTAGAAGTTGAAGAGATAGGACATCTAGAAGGGCAGATGTTCCCCAGAGGAGTATAAGGAATAATCCCTAAATTAAGAGGCAAGAGTAAATCCAGGGCATGGCTGCGTGTGACCCCGAGAACAAAACAAATCAAACCAACCAAAAAAAAAAAAACACACAACCCCAAAGGAAACAAAGTGATTTCTTTTAGGTCACATTTCCACATTTGATCGTGTGTAGGGGAACCACTTCTGGCTCTGCTCGGGTGACCACATGGGATGCTGGAGATCGAACTTGGGTTGGCTGCATGCAAGGAAAGTGCCTCGCCCATTTTTTTGTCTCTCCAGCCCCTGGAGAGTTTTGGATGAGGCTATTTGTTTTTGAGTGCTTGATATATGTTGGATACTAGTCATTTATTGGCTACATAATATAAAAATATTTTCTTTCTCTATGGAAGGTGTCTTTTAGTTTAATCCCTGTATCTTTTGCAGTCAAATGTTAAATTTGTTATCATCCTATTTATTTTTGCTTTTGTTTTCTTTGTGAGAAGCATACAATCATTAAAGATACCTCTGAGGTTGCGTGAATTCACATGAAGTCACCATCATGACTGCATGAATTCTAGGAAATCCAGTTTAATTGCTTATATGATAACATTTTTTCCCTTAATTTTTTAAATTGAAACATAAACAGTGTCTGCTTATGTTTTCCTGGAGATTTTTTTTTGAATTCTAGTCTAACTAAACTTACTTAATCCATTTGAATTAACTTTAGAGATATGGATTCAATTTAGTTTTTCCATTTGGCTAAACAGTTTTCCAGAACCATTTGTTAAAGCTTTCCTTTCTCCATGTGATGTACCTAGCTTTTAGATTATAATGACCTGTCCATACATCTGAGGGTTTGCTCTGAGTTCTCAATTCTTTTCCATTCATCTGTAAATCTGCTATAATTCCAGTAGGGTTTGTGAATGATTATTCATTAGTACCAAGAAAAATATTGAAATAAAATGCTGACAATTAGATTAAGAATCGTTTATATGGAAAGTACAATTTGTATTATTTTACTTTTTAAATTTTATTTTATTTTATTTTTTTTTGCTTTTTGGTTCACACCCGGCAATGCTCAGGGGTTTCTCCTGGCTCTGCACTCAGGAATCAAACCTGGTGGTGCTCAGGGGATGATATGGGATGCCAGGAATCGAATCCAGGCCGGCATGGGCTGGCTGCATGCAAGGCAAACACCCTACCTGCTGGACTATCGCTCCAGCCCCTAAATTTTATTAAATAACTGCTATTTACAAAGTTATTGACAATTGAATTTTTGGCAAATAATATTTCAAAACCAGTCCCATCACCAGTTTCCATAAAGTATTTGTTGGGGCACTCCAGGTTGTATGCTCAGGGAGTTACCCTTAATGCTTCAGAGACCATATGGTACCAGAGATAGAATCTGGGCATCACAAATACAAAGCCTTAATTTGCTTTGGTTTTAAAAAGGGACATTTCTTACCCTGGTGTTGGGAATATTTCATGGTGTGTATTTCTCCTTAAAAGGGAAGACCTATGGTTACTATTAGAAATAAATTATTGCTATATCTGAAATTATGTTATATATTAGTAAAACTAATGTTAACTTCTGAAAGAGAAAAATGTCATTAGAGTTTAACATAATTGATTTCTTTTCCTCTCAAATAAAGTCTAGCACTTGCATTTCTTTGTGATTGATAGGCGTAAAGAAAAGATTGTGTTTTCTTTACAGTGATTAAGGTGTCCAAGCTCTTTTCACCTGGTTTTGTCATTTTCAACTTCATTTTCATGATCATTTTGCTGATCCAATGAACATCATGGGAATTGATATGTCAAAATGAGATTAGCACCAGGCCGAGAAGTGGTGCATCTTACTTCCATCATGACTGCAGTGAATTCTATGAAATACAGCTTAAGTCCTTGTATTAAGAGATGTATTTTCCTTTATAATTTTTTTTTTTTTTGCTTTTTTGGGTCACAATCCTCTGACAACGCTCAGGGGTTACTCCCTGGCTCTGCACTCAGGAATTACTCCTGGTAGTGCTCTGTGGACCATATGGAATGCCAGGGATCAAACCCAGGTTGGCTGCTCTCAAGGCAAATGCCCTACGCGCTGTGCTATCGCTCTGGCCCCTATAATTTCTTTTAATTGAATCATTGTGAGACACACATTTACAAAGTTGTTCATGATTGCATTTCAGTCATACAACATTCCAACACTTTCCCTTCATGAGTGCACATTTCCTGCCACCAATGAATGCCCCCAGTCTTTCTCCTGCCTGGCCCTCCCCTACTGCCTCCAAAGCCTGCCTCTATGGCTGACAGTTTTCTTTTCTCTCTACCCTTTCTTTCTCTGTCTTCCTCTGTTTTTCTTTCTGTCTATCTCTCTCACATTCCTTTTAAGCTCGGTGGTTTGCAATACTGTTACTGAAAGGGTATCATGAATATCACTTTATGTCCTCTCAATATTGAGTTCTTGTCCAGTGTGATTATTTCCAACTCTCATTGTCATAGCAGTTTCTTCTTTTGCTAATTGACCTTCCTCTGTCCCATTGCAGCAAGATTCCTACCATGAACTTTGCCTCTTTGACCTTGCCTCTACTGTCTTGAGATATTATCCACATACTATTTTTTTAATATCCTGCAAATAAGTACAATCATTCTATGATTGTCCCTCCCCCTCTGATTGATTTCACTCAGCATGATACTCTCCATGTTCATATATGTATAAGCAAATTTCATGTCTTCATTTTGCCTAGCTGCTATGTTGTGCTACATTGTGTAGATGTGTGATAATTTCTTTATCTACTCTACTGATCTTGGGCACTTGAGTTGTTTCCAGAACCTGGCTTTTGTGAACAGTGCTGCAATGAAGATAGAATTGCAGATGGCTCTGCATTGTGAGTTTGGGCAACTAGGGTATATTCTCTGGAGTGCTACTGCTGTCATATGGAAGCTCAATTTTCAGTTCTTTTTTTTTTTAAACAAAAAGCTTTTTGAATCACCTTTAGAGAGTTTCAGTCATACAATGTTCCAATGCCTAGCCCTCTGCCAGTGTACATTTCCCACTACCAATGTTCCCTTTTCCATGCTGCTCCTCTGACTCCCTGCCAACTTCCAGTCTATTTCTATAGAAGGTACCTTCCTTTCTCTCTCTCTCTCTCTCTCTCTCTCTCTCTCTCTCTCTCTCTCTCTCTCCCTCCCTCCCTCCCCCCAAATTTCTAGTTCTTTGAGGAATACCAGTACTGTTCTCAAGAAAGCCTGGATTCGTAGGCTTTCCTGTCAGCAGCGAATGAGAGTCCCTTTCTCTCCATTTTCACACCAGCACTGATTGTTCTTTCTGATGTGTGCCAGTCTCTACAGCATTAGTAGATGTCTTATTGTTGTTTTGATTTGCATCTCCCTGATAATTATTGATATAGAGCATTTTTTCATGTGCTTTTGGGCCTTTGTATGTCTTTTTCAAGAAGCTTCTTTTTTTTTTTGCTTTGGGTCACACCCGGCAATGCTCAGGGGTTTCTCCTGGCTCTGCACTCAGGAACCACTCCTGGCAGTGCTCGGGGGACCATATGGGGATGCCAGGGATCGAACCTGGGCGGCGTGGCCGGCCGTGCAAACGCCCCCGCTGGGCTATCTCCCGGCCCTCGAAGAAGCTTCTGTTTACCTCTTCTTCCCATTTTTTGATGGGGTTGTATAGTTTTTCATTGTAATATTCTACCAGTGCTTGAATATATTAGATATTAACCCCTTATCGGAAGAGTGGGAAGAGTGTAGGGTAAAATATCTTTCACATTCTGTGAGCTGTCTTTGTATTTTGACCATTGTTATCTTCGAAGTGCAGAAGCTTCTTAGTTTAATGTGGTCCCATTTGTTTATTTTTGTTTTCACTTGCATGGTCAGCGGGATTTTTATCCTGAAGATGCCTTTTAGCTAACTATGAGATTTGTAAGAATAAGTAAAAATGCAAACAAGTACTCCCATTTTCTTACTCTTACAGATATTTGATATTCTAATATTCTAATATTAAGCATCTTTCTTTGAGTCTTATCTCATTTGTTATTAGCTCACTTTGTAAATTCCAGAAGTAGTCATTTAGAATATTAATGCATATATATTACTGTTTTTTTCCTCCTGTAGTTGTGTATTATGAACCTCATTCCCATATCCTAAAGGGATGGTTTGAGGCTTTTCCTGCTCCTGGAGCAAGCAGATGCCCCTGGGGTACACTTGCTTGCAACAGGACGTATGGAGATGTTACTGGTGCCCGCTTGAACAAATCAATCGATGAACAACAGGAAGACAAGTGATATACTACTGTAAATAATTAACTGTGAATTTCTGTCTTCTGAGTCATAACTCATTAGCAGGTTTTCAACTCAACTTAATAAGTCAGTCTGTGATCTTCACTTGACAAAAACAAAGGACAGAATAAAAAGACACAGGGTTTTTCACAAAAAAAGGCATTATTTTGTATAACTTGTTTCAATTATCTATTAAATAATTAGTGCATTAATATTTGTGCGATACAGAATTATATACAATACACACAATAAAATATTACAGATTGTATGAATGAGTGAATGAATGCCATATATGTTCCAACATAGCAAGAATTTTATTTTCCTGTAGATAACAATAACAGGGTAGGACATTTGTGAAATATCCTAAAAAATTATCACATTTCTACACAAGGCAAAGGATGAGTCGGTAGCAGAATTACAAAGTTAACTCTCAATCTGTTTGCCTTCTGTCAGTTTTGAATAGATACTTAAAAATAGCTATTTCAAAAAGTATCAATATACATGCATAATATCATTCATGTCATCCATAGTTCTTTATATGAGCAGGTGGTTTTGGACCTTGCCTGCAGCAATAGCCTTTGATCATTTAGGGGCTATTGATGTACCATAGGCAGCTCCAGTTAAACAGTTATTTGTAGTTTTTTAAATATACACTGTTATGCCATATCTTTAATCTTCGTATACATGTAAGAGGCTCACAGTATGAGATTGTCCTCCAATAGTCATACTTAACCTTTTTTTTCCCTAGGGATATACATAGTTTTTTTTTTCTGGTATGGATATGATTGATGTGATATGCAAGTATGGATAATAGATAAAAAATATAAACAAGAATTATAAACTACTTTCTTTTTCTAGTTTTTGGGGAAGGGTTGGTTACACACAAGGCTGTGCTCAGTCTTTAAACCAGGCTCTAGTTGCTCAGTAATTACTCTTGTCTAGCTCAGAAGACCTTATGAAAGTGCTTGCAATTGAACCCAGGTTGGCTGCATGCAAGGTAAGCACCTTGTGCTCCATACTATCTTTGTCACCTCTAAACGCATTTCTAATGACATAAGCTGAAAGTCAAATGAAAGAAACTGTCTTCATTCAGCTTAATTTTTGAACCCAAATTTTGAAGTTCCCGGATGTTATGTATAGAATTATAGATACGATTTATCTCCAGGGATGAGTAAGAAAA
This sequence comes from Cryptotis parvus, assembly GCA_021461705.1. Classification (NCBI taxonomy): domain Eukaryota; kingdom Metazoa; phylum Chordata; class Mammalia; order Eulipotyphla; family Soricidae; genus Cryptotis; species Cryptotis parvus. The sequence continues at coordinate 44,367 of JAJIBD010022864.1, read as the reverse complement.
ATAAACAAAAGGTATACATTGACTAAGGAGAAGACAAAAACCAAAGGACAGTTCACAGTAAGGCTAGTGAATTTCCATGCTATAAATTAACACAGATATGAATGAACATATTGATATAACATTTAATATAATACATTTTGCCTATAATAGAACAATTTGATATGTATATGCAACACAAAATAACCATAATAAATTTAGTTAGTATTCATCCATCACCACACTGTTGTGCATTGTTTTCTTATAATACATTGCATCTTCAGAATCAATTCCCTCTTTTCACTGGAAATCTCTTTTCCCCTTCCTTCAACTATCATGTGTCTTCATATTTGGCTCATTACCCAAACTAGGGTCCACAAATTAGTGTTTGGGTCAACTTATCTAGTTCTCTCATCTTCAGGTATAAATAAAATAATTACACTGAGTATTCTCTTTTTTATTGTTCGGTCACAACCTTCAATGCTCAGGGGTAACTCCTGGCTCTGCACTCAGGAATTACTTGTGACAGTGCTCTGGGAACCATATAGGATGCTGAGAATTGAAGCTAGGTCTGCTGTATGCAAGGCAAGTGCCCTGCCCACTTTACTACTGCTCTGGCTTCTGAACATCCATTTGTTTATCACTTATTTGCAGTGATTTTTGGTCCCCAACACAAAGTCCAGCAGAGTTACTAAATTACCACAGATATATATTGATTTGCTCAGTGTAAAACATCTGGGTTTTTTTTTTTTATGTTAGAGGAGACAGAGCCAACTACTGGAGTCAGTAGTTTCTCCTTCAGCTTTCTAATTACCCAGTTTTTGGTAGAGATGAAAAGCAGCTGCCTCATTAGACCAATCTCTTTTTGGTGTCTGGGGATTATTTCCAAAGGTGAGCGTTGGTCTGTCTCCCTCAGCTCCTGCAGTTATTTTGTCAGCATCAACAACTGTACTAAACCCTTTCTGTTTAAACTATTTTGAATAGTTTCTGCTTATTCTGGAAGCAATGGTTTACTATATTCAAAATGATTGGATTATCACTATACATAGTGATATATATATAAACATAGTATATAATGTATATGTAGTATACACACAGAAATATATATAATGTGCAACTGCTATTTCAACCACTTTGTATATATACATACATATGTGACAAATAAAATGTGTCTGTGTATATATATGCACATATTATATATACTTACATACATATATATTTATTTGTCACATATGTATGTATATAAACATTATATATATACACACACAAATAATATGTGTGTCTGTTGGATGACAGGTTTAGCTATCTTGGGAACTTTGCTATTTTACCCACTCACAGCTTAATCTACTTATATGTTCTTAAGCCAAGGTTCATTCTAATGAGATCTCGATTCTATGTAAACACTGATGAACCCTGTGGCTGCAAAGCAATGGGGAGAGATTAGCTTTTCTCTTGAGTGGAGCTTGATGAGTTGTGGAGTCCAGATGTTGAAAATGAAGGCCTTCATGGTGTGGGGTTTCTCTAGCTTCATCTGTTGGGATGGCAGGCCAGGGCTAGAACTCACCTTTCCTCCGAGCACCTCATGATTAACTGAGCACAGGGAGAGTCAGTAGCAGCTCTGCCCCGTGTTTATCAGTCTCTGGATCAGGCATATCTTGGCTTGAAATTGTCTTCACTTGTAGGGTGGGACTCTGAGGAGCAGGGCTTGAGAAAGGCTTTTCTCTTGGGTGGAGCTCTGACAAGCTGTGGAGTATGGATGTTGAAGCGGTGGCCCTCATCATGTGGGGGTTCCTCTGGCTTCTTTCGAGACTCTATGTGATGGCGGGCAAGGGCTAGAACTCCCCTTCCCTCCCACGCACCTCATGATCAGCTGAGCACAGAGAGAGCCAGTAGCAGCTCTGCCCTGTGTGTCTGAGTCTCTGGATCAGGCATACCTGGGTTTGAAACAACCTGGATTGTTTTCATATCCATATTAAATGCATAATGAATATATGTGCATATATCATTTTGAATTAATGTTTTTTCTTTTTTGGAGTTGACAAAAAGTTATATTGCTGAGTCTTATGGGAATGCTAGTCTTACTTTAATATTTTTTGGAAAGAACTCCATACTGCATTTTATTGAGGTTGAACCAGATGACATTCTCATCAATGTGAAAGAACATTGCTTTCTCCTCACATCCCCACCAATACTGTTTATTTAGTCTCTTTTATATATGCTATCCTCACTGGGGTGAGTTAATATCTCATTTTTGATATGCATTTTTCTAACAATAAGAGACAAAGAGCAAACTTCCATATGCTTGCTACCCATCCGTATAACTTCTTTTTTTGTTTGTTTTTTTTTTGGGGGTCACACCCGGCAATGCTCAGGGGTTTCTCCTGGCTCTGCACTCAGGAATTACTCCTGGCAGTGTTCGGGGGACCATATGGGATGCCGGGGATCGAACCCGGGCCAGCAGGGCCGACTGCGTGCAAGGCAAACGCCCCTATCCGCTGGGCTATCACTCTGGCCCCCCACCATGCGTATAACTTCTTTTGGGGAAAGTATCTGTTAATCTTGTCTCCTATTTTTGGATTGCGTTATTGAATTTTTGGTTGTTGGGATATGTGAGTACTTTATTATTCTTGGATATTATCTTAGAAAAATATTTTTTAAATAATTGAATTCTTTCTAGAAGTTGATACTTGTTTGCTTCAGACAATCCTTTGTGTGAGATAAAAGTATCATAAAAATACTAAGAGAATGGTAGAATAGGGACTTTTGGAAGAAACTTAATATTCCTCTTTCACTTTTACTCACTAATCTTTATGGCTGCCAGAATTTCAATTTTTATTGAAGGAGACATATTTTTTGTCCAAATTTAAGTCATATTGCCTAATTTTAACAATCAGATACACAAACAGCATATACTCAGTGAGGTATAAGTAAAACAGTTTTGAGAACTTCTAAGAGAAGAAACAAACATCAACCCTCCTGTCTATTTTTTGATGGCTTGCAACTTAGATTGTTGATTCTGGCAACATTTTGTACCATGAAGTATCATTGATGGTGTTCTGGAAGGAATTGTGATCAAATTATAATTATGACACCACTATACCAATACTGAGGCCTGAGCAAATGCTTTGCATGCTGGAGGTTCTCTAGCATCAGAGCGATCTCTTGAGCACCTGGTGTGTGATAAATTCTGAACCAGAGAGAGAGGATTAAGCCTTGAACAACACCAGATAGGGCAGAATTTCCTACCCATTTCAAAAATTATTTGTCTTTTTTTCCTTTCTAAATTTGTATTTTAAAATCAATTAATTTAAACTTGAAAAGATTAATTTGGACTTAAATAATAAACCCATATATTTCAATGGATTTTTGAATAAGATTTCTTCACTCCATCTTTAATAGAGTCCTCTAAACCTGCTACCAATGTGACTTTATTAAATGCTAACTAAAATAGTACAGAATGAATAGAACATAGTTTTTGTATTTAGTGAGAACAATCTTTCCAAAATTGTGTCCATTTATCTAAAACTACCACTAAGTACTTGAATTTTAGTAGGCCCTCACTGTATCACTGTATCACTGTCTTCCCGTTCATCATCGATTTGCTCGAGTGGGCACCAGTAACATCTCCATATATCCTGTCTCATGCAAGTAGAGCCCAAGGACACCTGCTTGCTCCAGGAACATAAAGAGCCTCAAACCATTCCATCAGGTCATGGGAATGAGGTCTATAATTGTTACTGGTATTTGGCATATCAAATACAACACGGGTAGCTTGCCAGGCTCTGCCGTGCAGGTAGCATACTCTTGTAGTCATCTCTAAATCCAGCATTTATTGATGAACCGGGCTGTGATAGGCTGATCTACTGGGTGAAGTTCTGACGAGGGGGAAGTATGGATGTGGAAAATGGAGGCTCTCATGGAGTGGGGGTTGTCTGGCTTGTTGCAAGGCTCTGCTGGGGTGGCTGGCCAGGCCAAGGACCTACCATCCCTCTCGGGCGCCTTGTGAGTGGCTGGGCACAGGGAGAGCCAGTAGCAGCTCTGCCCCCATGTCTGTGAGTCTCTGGATCAGCATACCTGGGCCAGATTTAAAAAAAGACTGCTGCTGGTGGATCTTGATGAGCCGGGCTGTGATAGGCTGGCCTGCTGGGTGGAGTTCTGATGAGGGGGAAGTCCAGATGTGGAAAATGAAGGCCCTCATGGAGTTGGGGAGGGTCGTCTGGCTTGTTGCGAGGCTCTGCTGGGGTGGCAGGCAAGGGCTAGGACCCACCATCCCTCCCGGGTGCCTAGTGAGTGGCTGGGCACAGGGAGAGCCAGTAGCAGCTCTACCCCATGTCTGTGAGAAAACAACAACAAAAAAATAAATGAAAAATTCTCCTTATCCTCCTTGGTTAGTAGGCCCTGAAATGTATAAATCTTTATTATTAATTAAATTTAATAACAATAGTCTAACTATTATGTTATTAGATTTATACTAAGTGCTTATAAAACTAATTTATTAGGATTGGAGAGATAGTGCAGTGGTCAGGGTGCTTGCCTTGCATGTGCTGACCCAGGTTCAATCCCCAGACCCCAAACATCCCCTATTTCTGCCTGGGTGAGGCAGGAGAAACCCTGAGCACCATCAGGTGTGACTCAAAACAAACAAAATTATTGGCATGAGAGTCAATAGTGGCAAAGAAACAATTGTATTTGAGCTGCATAATGCTATTATGCTGATTTAATTATAGTAAGTAAGTATAATTTATAGACACAGTTTAGCTTTCATTTTTAAAGAAAGAACTTTAGATTTTACTTATTATTTTTTTGCTTTTTGGGTCACACCCAGCAATGCTCAGGGGATACTCCTGGCTCTGTGCTCAGAAATTATGCCTGGAAGTGCTTGGGGACCATATAAGATGCTGGGGATCTATCCTGGGTCAGCTGCATGCAAGGCAAATGCCCTACCCTCTGTGCTATCACTCCACCCCCTGGTTTTATTTTTTAATATACATTATTCACTTCCAAGGATACAATATTTCTTCAGTGCTATAATAAATGAATAGCATTTATTAAATAGGAATATTGTAAAATTAACTTTGTCAAGTATGAGTCCAAAGTTCTCACAAAACACTATGTATTTTATATCTCAAAGCACAGAGCTTCCAGGGGCCTGAGCAATAGCCCAGCGGGTAGGGCGTTTGCCTTGCACGCAGCCGGCCTGTGCCGGCCCGGGTTCGATCCCTGGCATCCCATATGGTCCCCCGAGCACCGCCAGGAGTAATTCCTGAGTGCAGAGCCAGGAGTAACCCCTGAGCGTCGCTGGGTGTGACCCAAAAAGAAAAAAAAAAAGCACAGAGCTTCCTGATTAAGCAATATTTGCTGTACCGTTTTCAAGTTCCTGATTTCTCTCCCTATATGGATTACATTTTTTGAATTTTTAAAAATTATTTTATTATTACAATTTTGATAGTTACAATAGTGTTAAAGTTTATAGTCGATATAAGGCTCCTCATCACCTCCATTGTACTCATGATCCTCCAAAATAGTGTGCTAGGGTGCCCTTAATGAGTGTGGATTACATTTTGTTCTTGGTTTGTAGGACAAAAGCAGTTACCCATGGCTATAATGAAATGCCTGAAGGCAAAACAATATAAAATGTAAGATTCACTGGTTTGAGATTTTCATTGTTGAGAAATACCAATTTTTTTACATTTCTGTTTATCTTACTGACTGGATCCCATGGGATGTCAAAAGGTCACCTGGCCGCCCACCTACAAGATGGTCAGACTTCTTCGTCAAGACCCTGAATGAACTGTTTGAGGATCTTCGTATTCCTGAAGCAACCAGATGCCATTGGGCTACATTGGCACGTGATAGGGTCCAATGGAAATGTTACTGGTGCCCTCTCAAGCAAATGGATGAATAACATTACCTTACATTTGTTCTAGCAAAATAAACTTCTTTCCTACATTTCCTCCATTGTTACCAAAAGAGAATTTTGTACTAAAAGAGAATTTTGACTTTGGTATGAGAGGAGACACAAATAAGTATGTTCTCAAGGTGTAGGTAGAGAATATTTTTCCTTATACTATTGTGTTCTTGGAATATACATGTAATATAATAACTACTTAATAAGTCTATTTTATTACATAAAGGGTGAGATATGTGAATCTTTTTTTCTGTGTGAGGCAATGCATCTACTGAAAGTCTTCAGACTTTAGGATCAGAAGGATCACATCAAATAATTCTAATACTTACATAATAAATTGTACTACATTTATTACACAGTGGATAACATTATTAGGTTTTATACTCTTAGTTCATAGTGTACTTTTTCTCTAGGTAATCATTTTCCCCAGAGTAACCTCCCTTGGTTCACAAGATTCCAGTTGGGCTGACCCAGCCCTAGAAAGAACATGCTCTATGCCAAACACAACACACACACACACACACACACACACACACACACACACACACACACACAAAAGAAATTGGGCCAGAACAATAACACAGCAGGTAGGAGGTTTGCCTTGCACGTGACCAACCCAGGTTTGATCCTTGGCATCCCTTATAGTCCCCTGGCCACTGCCAGGAAAAATTCCTGAATGCAGAGGCAGGAGTAACCCCTGAGCATCACCAAACGTGACCCAAAAAGGAAAAAAAAAGAAATTTAATGTCCTCGGTACATTTTTGTTTTGTTTTGGGGGCGCCCTGAAAGTGCTCAGGAATTAGTCCTGGCTCTGTATTCAGGGATCACTGGTGAGGATTAGGAGAGCATATAGGGTGACTCTTGTCAAGGCTTTTTGAAAATGTCTTCTATAATCTTCTAAGATCAAAAACATGCCAGCACTTTGCAAATTGGAGCTGCAGTAGGCATATACTACACTGTATCTCGAGAGGCATGCCCAAAGATGAAGTCAAGAGACTGAAATGCAAAAGTGAGATAACAGGGTAAATAGTGATGAATTGCTCTAGGAGAGGTTGGGGGGGGGAGAGAAGTTGCTGAACTTTTCTATTCTTTAATAATGTCTCTGTAATTCTCAGTAGTCACTACCATATAATTTAAAAAGTGCTGAGATAAGTCAGTAATGGGATTCAAATCACTTTACAGCATTACTCATAATTAATTCTGTATTATTCATCTGTGTCTTTCATTAAGTGTCTCTGTGGTAAAACTAAAAATATTTGATAATTGATGATATTAGTACCAAACAGCACTGAAGAGTCAGAATAGACTATTCTAACATCTGGAACATCTTCAAGGCATGTTTCAACTGAATATCAACTTTGTATTCCTATATGTAAAGCATGAAAAATTGCTATTAAAATATTTCTTCATCAAAATACACATTTTCTCTGGTTCAAATATTTTATTATATAGAAATTATAGATTTCTAATTTCTTTGTTGGGGGGAAGAGGTACACCTGACTCTGCTCAGAGCTTACTTCAGGTCTGTGCTCAGGATTCACTCTAGCAGGGCTTGGAGTCCTACAAAGTGCAAGGGAATTAAGCCTAGGTTGGTTCTGTGCCGGTCTGATCTGCTCTACTATCTCTCTGGCTCATGGTAAAGTCTTTTTGATAATTCTGTTCTAATTCCTAGAATAACCAGTTAGTGAGAAGATGCATATATAATTTGTCATTAAGTATTTTATCAATAAAATAATAATAATTAGTAGTATCACTGTATCACTGTATCACTGTCTTCCCGTTCATCGTCGATTTGCTCGAGTGGGCACCAGTAACATCTCCATATATCCTGTCTCATGCAAGTAGAGCCCAAGGGCACCTGCTTGCTCCAGGAACATAAAGAGCCTCAAACCATTCCATCAGGTCATGGGAATGAGGTCTATAATTGTTACTGGTATCTGGCATATCAAATACAACACGGGTAGCTTGCCAGGCTCTGCCGTGTGGGTAGAATACACTTGTAGTCATCTCTAAATCCAGCATTTATTGATGAACTGCACGGCCGCTTGCGCGCCGGAGCAGGGCTGTGATAAGCTGGTCTGCTGAGTGGAGTTCTGACGAGGGGGAAGTCCAGATGTGGAAAATATATATCATTATATATCACATATAAACCACTCTGATCTAACTTTAATCATAATAGACATTAAAATGACACCTACTTATTCCTCCATCTTTAAAATGTTTTGAGTTGGCAATGCCTTTATATTGCTCAAAATTTAATACATGAAAAGGAAAAGTCTTTCCCCCAGTCCCTTTTCTCCTTCTTCTGCTCCTTCCCCCTCATCCCTCTCTCAAGTAATTATCATTTATTTTAATTATTATTAATAATTATTGCTGGAGATCAGAGGTGACTACAAGAATATGCCACCCACACGGCAGAGCCTGGCAAGCTACCCGTGTCGTATTTGATATGCCAAATACCAGTAATAATTATGTACCTTATTCCCAGACCTGATAGAATGGTTTGAGGCTTTTATGTTCCTGGAGCAAGCAGATGCCCTTCGGTTCTAATAGCATGGGACAGGATATATGGAGATGTTTCTGGTGCCCGCTCAAGCAAATCAATGATGAATGGGAAGACAGTGATACAGTGATATTCTTAGTTCCTAAATACCTATAAAAATAAGATGATGAAGTATTGAGAATATTGGAGGAAATGATGGTCTGAATTGCTATCACATTACTGACAAATGTATTAAAGAAACACAGTGAAAATAGCCTTTTGTCTTACTGGTGTTAAGATCAGGTATGCTATGTTTAATATAGAGTACATTAAATTGATCATTGTGAACCTGTATTCTGGTATCTATTTTGATCTTGAGTGAATTGTTATTTCTTTTAAACTCTCATAGTCTTTGTTTCTTCTATATTAAAATGTGAATAACATCAATCAAAGAAAAAGAAAGTAATATCACAAATACAGTTTTGGGCATTTTCAATTATTATGCATGTCAAAGGTGCTAAAATGTTTCTGTACAGTAGCTCACAGCACAATGAATGATCATTTGTTGTAATCAATGTATACTTATTAGATCAAATTTTGTTTGTGACTAAGAATACATTGCAAAATATCTTCCAGGGTTCAAAGAAAATGACCATTTAAGACAGGGACTTTACATTGAAATTTAATCTTATGGAAAAAAAGCGTTTGCAGCTAAGACAAAAGTTCTTAAGGATGATTTTAGTTGTAATATTTTGGACAGATTGAAGACTAGACTAAGACAGGTGGTGTGGAATGGTTTGGGAATACCAGATGTGAAATGACAAGAAGGTACCAGAGATTTAATTGTGGAAAAATAATAAGTAGTAGAAACATATAACCAGTTTTCCCAGAGAAAATTGTTCACCTTGACTTTGTGTATAAATTTTTGCAATCTGGTCTTTTATATACAGCTAACCACTTACTAATAATGCAGGGAACAGCTCATTATTATTTGCTTCATCTGGTAATAAACCTGTTATTGTGTTTTTCTTTATTGAAGCTAAATATCAAAGATCCTTCATCAAATCTAATTCTTCATTCTCACACCGAGAAATTCGTTTTTAGTAAGTGTTCCAAACAAGAAAATTGTTAAAAAAAAATATATACATATATATGATATATATTACACTATACATTATATATTTTGGTCATACCTAGCATTTCTCAATCTACTCCTGTCTCTATTTGAGTCATATGGATGATTTTGAAATAAAATCTTAATTTTTCAGCTTCTGTCTAAGGAACAACTTTTTCCCATCAGGAATCTTCATTTCCTCCCAAATTTTCTGGTAATATTCAATCTATAGTTATCATAGTTATCATTTAGCTGTGTCTAAATTTAACTACAGAATTCCAAATCAATCTCATTTCTCTAATCTAAAAACTGGTGTATCCTGTCTTTTCACTCAGGAATTACTCCTGATGGTGCTCAGGGGACCATATGGGATGACAAGGAATCAAACCCAGGTCGGCAGCGTGCAGGGTAAATGTCCTACCTGCTGTCCAGCCCCTGGAATGCTATTTTCAACCCACTTGCTTTCTTAGAATTCCTGTTAATGTTTTGAGATTCAGATAAAATAGTCTTCTTTCTTATGCTGGTGTGAGTGAGGTGGTACCAGGAATCAAACTCAGGGTCTCAAAGGAGCATGGAGTCACACTAGTCCTCTTGGTTGTCTTCTTGGCTAAATCTTCTTTCCTATTTTAGTTGTGCCCCTAGGAGGTACTTTGCTCTGAATTTTTTGGTAATCACTGTATCACTGTCTTCCCATTGTTCATCGATTTGCTCGAGTGGGCACCAGTAACATCTCCATAAGTCCTGTCACAAACAACTTAACCCAAGGGCATCTGCTTCCTCCAGGGACAGGAAGAGCCTCAAACCATTCTTTAGGTCATGGAATTGAGGTCCATAATTGTTACTAGTTTTTGACAGAACAAATAAATAAAACACGGGTAGCTTGCCATGATCTGCCGTGTAGGTGGTATGCTCTCTGTAGAAGGCTCTCATCTCGAGCGTTTACTGATGGAACTTAAAGGGGAAAGATCAGGTTTTCTCTTGGAGGAGCTCTGAATAACTATAGAGTCTGGATATTGAAAATGACTGACCGCATGATGTGTGGGTTGCTCTGGCTTCTTGCTAGGCTTACTGGTATCAGTTAGAATCTGAGAACTGTATACAATGTATAAATGTGAAAGATATTTGGAAGGACCTTATCCTAAAATCAGCATTATCTAAGAATATATGGCTTGTCTTTGCGGCTGTGCACCAATGGAGCTGTGGATCTGGTGTGGGTGGATCTCTCTTCCAGGACAACTGGCATGGAGGTAGAGGAAAGGGCAGGGCCCAGATCTCCACTCCGAGTCCAGCCAGCGTGGTCTCTCCCCAACACATGAGAGATCACCCTTGGAGCAATTTTGGACTTGGCCAGGGGCTGGCCGAGCCCCTTACCGGGAGGTGAGCTCCATGGATTGCTTCCACGTGGGGCTGGCCCAGCAGCGTAGCTATGGGTTTGAAGTGGATGGGTCTGGATCTCTTCTGGGGTTGCAGATTAGCTGTGGGTCTGGCGTGGGTGGGTCTCTCTTCCGGGACAACTGGCATGGAAGTGGAGGAAAGGGCAGGGCCCAAATCTCCTCTCCGAGTCCGGCCAACGTGGTCTCAACTCCGCACATGAGAGTACACCCTTGGAGCAATGTTGGCCTCGGCCAACATTGGTAACAATTTTGCATTTATCTCTCATTACTCTCACTATATATCATTTTGATTATCTTGGTGATGTCTTCTAATTTGTTTTCCTATAGTCTAGTTGGTTGATTTGAGGACAGGGATCATGACTTGTTATTTATAGCCAATGAAGAATGATTTGTATTGAGACATTATAAAGAATAGTAATAGAAAGTGTTTCTAAGTGAATAAATATGTGCAGTGCAATGAAAACATAGAAGGGTACATCTTCGAAATATTTTATTTGTGTTAACTACTTGCTTTACTTTAATTTCACTAACAATGTTATCAATTACAGTGAATAAAATTGAAACATACTTTCTAAGCAGAATGAGAATCTATAGAGCTTTGTAAATTGAGGGATCCTTTATTTGAGGGGTGTAGTATGAGGTGTCGCTCAGTGATAACTCTTGGCTCTGCACTCAGCAATCACTCCTATGTACTCAAGGTACCAAATTCAACATCCTGGATCAAAAACCAGGTTGGCTGCATGCAAGGAAAACTCCTTACCAACTTTACTATCTCTCCTGCCCTCATATTTCCCTTTTCTATATCCAAGACTCAGTTAAATCTTGGGATTTATGTAAGTTATAGTAACATGAAAGAAAACATTATATTTAAATAATCTTAATATTAAACAGATCAATGTCTCTGTATATATTTTTATAAAATAGTTACATTATACTCATTTGAACACAATTATGAGCTATATACTCTAGATATGAGAAGACAGATGACTTCATTCCCTTGCTAGCTATATTTTTTTACTTCAAATGATTTTTTCTCTAGAGTTAATTTATTGATTTTATTCTCATGTTTAATAATAAAATAAATTTAAATCCTAACTCCAAACATAATAAATTTAAAAATATAAACTCAAATATTAAAATCAGTAGTCAGATGCCACCTTCTGGCTTTTGAAGAAAAGGAGAAAATCAATAGTGGTACACACACTGGTATATTGAAAGTGATCCAGTTTTTTTCAGGTTGATTTTGTCCTTACCCTTAAACAAATAGAGTATATAACTGCTCTAACTTCAGGCTGTGTTGGTTACACATAGTATAAGCAGGGGTAAGGAAGAAACACAAAATGCAAGATTTTGATCTTCAAAGTCACCTAATTGCCCTTTGCTCAAAAGCAGGTGTTAGAGCAACACAGTTAAAAAGTCTTTTAAAGAAATGTAAATAGCAGTCTGTGCAACCTCAGTTCCCAGCATAAAGTAAGTCTGGAGGTCCAGGAAATACTGTCACCATAAATCTAACTGGTAACAGACAGAGAGAAGTGCAGAGAAAGGAGAGAATTGTTCTGTCCTAAGAGAGAAAACTTCTTTTTATTTTGTTTCCTAACTCTGGGTTCTACAAATCCCTATCTTTATGAAACAACTCAAAAGTGACTTTTATACAGTGTTAAAGAAGTTAAAATTTTAATCTGCTCCATCTGTATTTTAATCAGATTGATATAATAGGGCTGAACAATATGTGGAGTTTGTCAATGAATTGTGTTTTTAATGCCAGGAACAATACTATCTGAGATTTTTTGCCTCCTAGACCTTTCTTTCCTCTGTTGTTGTTTCATTTTTGTTTATTTATTTATTTTTATTAAGTTACTGTGATTTTTAAAGTTATTCATAATGAGTTCCAGGCACACAATATTCCAGCAACAGTCTTACCTACAGTGTGACTTTCCTTCCACTGATGCCCACAGGGTCTCTCCTACCCTTAAGACTACCTACTTAGGGAGGCCCATTTAAAATAAAATTTATTATACCACCATGAGATATACAATTACAAAGATGTTCATGTTTGGGTTTCAGTCATATAGTGTTCCAGCAAGGCAAAATGCCCTACCTGCTGTGCTATAGCTCGAGCCCCACTATCACTATCACTATCCTCCCATTGATCATCTATTTGCTCCGAGCAAATATCTCCAGTAATATCTCCATATGTCCTGTCTCATGCTAGTAGAGCCCAAGGGCATCTGCTCACTCCAGGAACATAAGGAGCCTCAAACCATTATATTAGGTCATGGGAATGAACTAATATAATTGTTACTGGTATTTGGCATATCAAAATACAACATGGGCAGCTTTCCAGGCTTGCCGTGCAGATGGCATACCCTTGTAGTCACCTCTAAATATAGCCTTTATAGATGAACCGCGCGGCAATTGGCCGACGGAGCCAGGTTATGATAGGCTGTCGCTGGGTGGCGTTCTGACGAGAGGGAAGTCTGGATGTGGAAAATGGCAGCCCGATGGAGTTGGGGGGGGGGTCATCTGGCTTGTTGTGAGGCTCTGCTGGGGTGGCGGGCCAGGGCTAGAAACCTGCCATCCCTCCCAGGCGCCTCGTGAGCTGCTGGGCACAGGAAGAGCAAGTAGCAGCTCTGCCCCATGTCTGTAAGTCTCTGGATCAGCATACCTGGGCCGGATTGAAAAAAAACTGCTGCAGAGTGAGTGTCAATGTGTGTGTGGCTGTGATAGGCTGTCACTGGGTGGAGTTCTGACGAGAGGAAAGTTTGGATGTGGAATATGGTGGCCCGAAGGAGTGGGGAGGTCATCTGGCTTGTTGCACGGTTCTGCTGGGTTGGCAGGCCAGGGCTAGAACCTGCCATCCCTCCTGGGTGCCTCGTGAGCAGCTGGGCCCAGGGAGAGCGAGTAGCAGAGCCCCACTAACTACTTTTTAAAAGCCATTCTCAGGGATCTCTCTGGCTTTGCTCTCAGGGATCATTCTTGTCAAGCTTGGAGTGGTGCCAGGGATCCCTGGCACATGTGGTACCAGGGATCAAACCCGGGTTGTCTATGTGCAATGCAAGCACCCTACTAGTTGTATTATCATTCTTACCCTTTAAAAATTGTCTATGTGGGGCGGAGCGATAGTCCAGTGGGTAGGGCATTTGCCTTGCATGTGGCCGGCCTGTGCTGGCCCGGTTTGATCCCCGGCATCCCATATGGTCCCCCGAGCACTGCCAGTAGTAATTCCTGAGTGCAGAGCCAGGAGTAACCCCTGAGTATCATTGGGTGTGACCCAAAAAGCAAAATAAATAAATAAATAAAATAAAAATTGTTTATGCTATGTAGTACACAGTATTCACCATTTTAAGCCAAAATTCTGAAGCAAAGTAGGACTTGCAAATGCATAACATAGGTTAAACACATCTTGGGGAAATGAGAAAAACCAGAAGAACTGTATGACATTTGAAGCAATAAGGAAACACAATATTATAAAGTGAAATGAAATTAAAAAAAATTTTTATTATACTACCGTGAGACATACAATAACAAAGGTGTTCATAATTGGTTCTTAGTAATATAGTATTCCATCACCCATCCCTCCACCAGTGCCCCATTCCCGCCACCAATGTACCCACACCCCCTCCCAGCCACCCCCAGTCTGCCTCAATAGCAGGTACCCCCTCTTCCTCTCTCTTTGTCTTTCTCTCTCTCTGTCTCTGCATCTCTCTCCCTCTTCTTTTACACATTGCAGCTAGCCCAACAGACATTTAGGGTTTATCATTTAAGTTTCTTTGTGTATATTCAATGGTGAGTTCTAGTCTGACATTACCATTTCCCAAATTTAAGTAAAACACTGGTATATATTTATATCCCATTAATGAATGCAGTCATTCTATATCTGTACTTTTCCTTCTGACTAATTTCACTCAGCATGATAGTCTCCATGTCCATCCATTTGCAGGTAAATTTCATAATTTTGTCTTTTCTGACAGCTGCATAGTATTCCATTGTGTAGATGTACCATAATTTTTTAGCCAGTCCTCTGTTCTCAGGCACTAACTGCAATGAAATTTTTTGACTGACAAATTTTCCTGAAAACTTTTGACAAAAAAAGGAGTCAGTGGTATCTAATGAAATCATTAAAAATCTAAAAGATCCAGAGAAACTGATGAATTGAATTAATGTTTTTTCATAAAATGATGATTTTTTGCATTTTTGGTCACACCTGGCAATGCTCAGGGGTAACTCCTGGCTCTGCACTCAAGAATTACTCCTGGTGGTGTTTAGGGGACCATAAGAGGTTAGAATTCAGGTCAGCTGTGTGCAAGGCAAACGCCCTTGCATACAGAGCTATTGCTCCAGTCCCATAAAATGCTTTTTCATAAATAACAAAGCTAAGGCCAGAAGAGGGAGAGTTTTCTGTTTTAGTATATTCTATGAAATATTACTCTATGACAATATAAATAAAATCATAAAAGATTTCTTTAATTGAGCGGATTCTATAATACACATATTAGTAACATCAAATAAATAGCTAAACCTGTGGAGGACAGGTTTAGCTATTCTGGGAGTTTTGTTGTTTTGCCTACTCCCAGCTTAATCTACTTAAGTCAAGGTTCATTCTAATGAGACTTCTCTTCTATGTAAACACTGCTAGAGGGTGTGGCACTTACAGAAGTCACCTTGATTGAATAACTTCTAACTTATACATCTACTAAGACTTCTATGTTTTCTAGATTGGGCACAGCTCCTCTTTATACCCACTGCACCCAGCGTGGGACAGTTAGAATTTACCAGGAGACTACCACACTGGCTACGCTGAGACTATAGGAAGACTATAGGAAGGATCATACTAGTTTGCTCTAAGCAGGCGAGAGTGACCCTTTCAGTACACGAGAACAAGATACTCAGAATCACCCTGGTGCAGATAATAATAAGAAGGACCTTGTGGGTACCATCTAGATTACATGAAGCTTATGAAGTTAAGATGTATTACTTTATATCAGCCCTTTCTCTCTCCAGTGTTTTACATAAGAGATAATCTCCTTAGTCCTTGGCATAACCTCTGTTTATACCTGCAATAAGGTGTGGCACTACACTCTGTTTAGAGTTCTTTGTTGACATGCCCCTCCAGGTTGGATTACTTTGGTGTATATAAGGGGCTGACTTGAGGCCCCTTCACCTTTTGCCTTTTGGGCCTTTTAGCTTTTCGGCTTTTGGCTCCTCGGCCTCGGCTTTTGGCTTTTGGCTTTTTGCTCTTTGGCCTTTTTGCTCCTTCTGGGTAGGACTCAGCCCGGGTGAGATCCTCTCTCTTTGGTGGGAGACTTAGGCTCTTTTGTATGGTCTAAGTTCGGACCAGAGCTAAAGTTTGTTCATTATATTGGAGTGCTGTGGAAGAGCTTTTGTACTATTAAAAGCCATTTTTGGAACTGCACCGGACTAGTGAGTTTTCATCTGTTCTTCCGGCGTCCTCAGAGGTAGAAGAGAATCTCTGTCCTGACACTGTTGGGGACCCCGGCGGAGTTCCCCGACACTAGACAAATAAAAAACCACTTAGATTTATACTTTGATAGATTATATTCCTCTAAGCATAATTAGTTTGCTTTATCTCACCTCAAGCATTACTTTATATTGAGAATAATTGGGCTATACAACAGTTTATAAATTATGAATCGGTGGTTTAGAAAACATTCCAACATACCAAATTAGCTTTTATTTTGCAAAATTTTAAGTAGAAAAAGTAGGCTAAAGCAACACTGTTAGAAAAATAGAAACACTTCAGTCATATTAAAGATTCATCAAACTGGGTGAAATCATATCAACATCTCTGCAAGGGGAAAGTACCTAATTACTAAAACTATCAGAGGGCCTAGGTGCTAGTACAGCAGGTAGGGCATTTGCCTTGCACTGGACTACCTGAGTTAGATCCCCAGCATCCTCTATGGTCCCGGAGCTGTGAGTGCAGAGCCAGGAATAACCCCTGAGCATTGCCAGGTGTAACCCAAAAAGTTAAAAAAAAAAGAATAAAGATCTCAAGTCTGTCCCAATTATCTCTAAGTATACCTTACCATCATATTGTTTTTAATGTGTTCAGAAAAATGACTTCATCAGACAACATTTGACACTTGATCACAATCATATCTATCTTGTATTTATTAACAGATATCAAAAGTGTTCATCATCACTGATTAATAGGAAAATCAAAATCAAAATTACAAGCTATTATCCACATCAACGAGAATGGCCTATATAAAAAGTCTAGAAACAGGTGAGAAAGTACAGGGGCTAAGGTGCTTTCCTTATATACAGCTAACCCCAGTTTGAGCCCTGGCATTATGCTTGGCATAAAATAATTATTACCCAAGAGTTTCAGGAGTGATCCTGGAGCTCATAGCCAGGAGAAAGCCTGAGGATCATTGGGTATAGCCTCAAAACGGAGGGTATATTTCTTAGGTGAGCTCCTCCACCTAACACCAATTTAGCAGCAGAGCTAATGGAGCTGAGGAATACTTTTTTGTATGACTTAAGAGACAAGACTTGGCCCAGTCTGTATCAAAGAAATACACAGGAAACGGACTGCTTATTGTCAGGAAGTACCCGTAGACCTACCAAACCATAGACAATTAGTAAGAGGGTGATCCCCATTATTTGTGGTGTTCACTTTTATCCCTAGGTCATGCTTAGTAACTGAAACCCCAGTTTCCTCTTAAGCTTGTTCTTCAAAGATTTCAGCTATACCCAGGACTGAATAGGACAACCTGTGGGCTTTAAGGCACAGGCGATCTTGAACTCCTGGTTGCCACTCAGACTCTCTCCATCTCAGTGCATAAATGCTTCTGGGGACTCAAGACCTTGAATCCCTCTGGCGTTGCCCAGATGTTGTACATGGGTATTTCTGAACCTCACAAGCCTTTTTATCTCTGCTACATAGGACTCTTGGGGCTTGGTACAGGAATTTCCCAGGCACTCACACACTTGTACTACCATTTGTGTTTATTCAAATTTGACACAAAGTGTTTTCTGGGAATTTATCAGTGTGCACTGCTGTGGCCATCCGGACCTGCTGACATTTGGTGCACAGATGAAGCCACATATAACAGTAATAGACTCTGAGATGGCTCCAGGAATTTGTGGACTCAAACTCCTGGACATTAACTAGGTGCACACAAATTTACTGTACAATATCATGGGGAAGACAATGTTTTGAACATTTTTTTTGTAATACATACTCAAATTTGGTGGTATACATCTTGAAAACTACTCACAGTTTTTCATGCTACCAAATCCACTAGACATTGGAAGTACAGTTGCTGCCAGATGCTCAAAAAAACAAATTCTGTGTTAGGAAGGCAGAAATTGAGACATTATATAATGATTAAGGGATCAAGACATCAAACTTCCTTAACACTTAGTGATAAATAAAAAGAAAGAGACATCAGACTATGTGAAACATTGCCAATAGACCAAGAGAGACAGCAACAGCAGCATGATAATTGTGAAGGTTTTTGCATTAAATCCCCCACCATTGGATAGATAGACAGAAAATCGATGAGAAAAGAGCTATTTTAATGAGAAATTGGAAAAATTGGATTTAGTAGACATTTATAGGTCTGTCCCATCACCAAAAGCCAAATAGATGTTCTTTACTACATATGGAACATTCTCAAGACAGAGCTCATGCTGGTACACAAAGGAAGTTCAATACAGTCGCAAAGACAAGACAGAAATCATATCAGTTCTGTCAGATCACAGTTGTATGACACTAGAAATCGACCCTATGGTCTTACTTTGTTGAGGTATTTCCTCTTATGGAAAATTGTTTTATCATAAATATATGTTGAGCTTTCTCTACATCTATCTATGTGATCATTTTCTCTCTTTTTTTTTTTTGCTGACATGGTATGTTATATATTTTTTGTGTGTGCGTGAATCACCCTTATTCCCTGGAATAAATTTTATATTTGACTAAAACTTAAAACCCTTTCCGTTTGAATTTTGTTAACTAAACATAAAATACAGTTGAATTTTATTTGCTAAGGCCCTGTTGAGAATATTTTTTACTGTTCATCAAGAATATTGTTCTGTAGATTTCTTTATTTATAATGTCTTTCTGATAGAGTATCAGGGCAATGGTTAGTTAAAACTGGAAGAATACTATTTATTCTTTTCTTTCCTTTTTTTTAAATTTGAAAAGGATAGGTGCTAGACCAAAAAAAAAATTCTCAACAGGGTCTTAGCAAGTAAAATTTAGTCATATTTCATGGTCTCCAGAGTCCACCAGGAGTGATTCTTGAATGCAGAGCCAGGGTAAGTCCTAAGTCTCCCACTCCCCCTCTCTTCATGCCACACAAAAAAGATACAAACCCTAGATCTCCCTGTCAACCAAAATGGGGAGAAAATCCACTGCGCTTGCCCCTTCAGGGTATCTCAGTAGATTTCTATGCTTATTAGACAAAACCTGGTGTTCATTTGAATATTTATTGATAGAATGAACACAGAGAAAAAAAGAAATGCATGTTAGCAATATTTTACAGTAGTGATAACCAATAAACAATCCATACGCCCAATGACAGATGAACTGATAAAAATAATGTGGTGTGTGTATGTTTTTTGTATGATGTATAGATACAGATATATATATATATATATATATATATATATATATATAAGAAAAATACTACATAGACTAAGAAAACATGGACTCTTGTCTGCTGCTGCAACATGAGACCATATGAGATGCCATATTCAAACTCAGGTTGCCTGCATATCAGGTTAAGCAAAGTAAGTCAGAAAGAGAAAGACAAATACAGAATGATCTCATTCATATATAGAATACAAAATAATTAGCAAAAAATAAAGTAGACATCACTGTATCACTGTCTTCTCGTTCATCATCTATTTGCTTCGAGCGGGCACCAGTAACATCTCCATATGTCCTGTCTCATGCAAGTAGAGCCCAAGGGAACCTGCTTGCTCCAGGAACATAAAGAGCCTCAAACCATTCCATTAGGTCATGGGAATGAGGTCTATAATTGTTACTGGTATCTGGCATATCAAATACGACACGGGTAGCTTGCCAGGCTCTGCTGTGCGGGTGGCATACTCCTGTAGTCATCTCAAAATCCAGCATTTATTGATGAATCGCGAGGCCGATGGTCTGCTGGGTGAATGTCCTGTTACAGGGTTTTTTTTTGTTGTTGTTTTGTGTTTTTGGGGTAACACCCAGCAATACTCAGGGGTTACTCCTGGCTCTGCACTTAGGAATTACTTATGGTGGCACTCAGGAGACCATATGGGACGCTGGGGATCGAACCCAGGTCGTCTTCATGTAAGGCAAACGCCCTCCCTGCTGTGCTATCGCTCTGGCCCCTGCCCTGCTATGTTTGTGGATAGTTTTGTGGCTTTTTTTTTGGGGGAGGGGAACGTCCTCAGCTGCTGTGCTCAGGCTCACCCCAGGCTCTCTGGGATCATTTCTGGCAGGATATGGGGACCATATGAGGTGCCGGGGATCCAACCTGTCAGCGGAGTTCAAGGCCTTCCCCACTGTACCTGGGGAAATATTTTCATTTATTTAATGCTTTTATTTTTTTTTAATTTTTTATTATACCACCGTGAAACACACAATTACAAAGGTGTTCATAATTGGTTCTTGGTAATACAGTATTCCAGCACCCATCCCTCCACCAGTGCCCCATTTCCACCACCAATGTACCCCTCCCCCTCCCCGTCCCCCCACCCGCCTTAATAGCAGGTACCCCAGTTTCCTCTCTTTCTCTCTCTATCTCTCTCTCTGTCTCTGCATCTCTCTCCCTCTTATTTTACACATTATGGCTAGCCCTGCAGATATTTAGAGTTTATCACTTAAGTCTCTTTGTGTATATTCAGTGGTGAGTTTTAATCTGCCATTACCATTTCCCATATTTATTAAAACACTGGTATCTATATCCTATTAATGAATGCAGTCATTCTATATCTGTCCTTTTCCTTCTGACTAATTTCACTCAGCCTGATAGACTCCATGTCCATCCATTTGCAGGTAAATTTCATAATTTCATCCTTTCTGACAGCCGCATAGTATTCCATAGTGTAGATGAACCACAGTTTCTTTAGCCAGTCCTCTGTTCTCGGGCATTTAGGTTGTTTCCAGATTCTAGCTATAGTGAATAGCGCAGAGATGAATAAAGAAGTACAGATAGTGTTTCTGCTATGTGTTTTTCGGTCTCTAGGGTATATTCCCAGGAGTGCTATTGCTGGATCAAATGGGAGCTCAATATCTAGCTTTCGGAGGAATGCCCATATTGTTTTCCAAAAGGGCTGGACCAGTTGGCACTCCCACCAGCAGTGGATGAGAGTCCCTTTTTCCCCACATCCACGCCAGCACCGGTGGTTCTTGCTGTTTTGGATGTGTGCCAGTCTCTGTGGGGTGAGATGGTACCTCATTGTTGTTTTGATTTGCATCTCCCTGATGATTAAAGATGAAGAGCACTTTTCATATGCCTTTTGGCCATATTTAATGCTTTTATGGGTCACACCCGCGATGCTCAGGGGTTACTCCTGGCTCTGCACTCAGACTCCTGGCAGTGCTCGGGGGGGCCATTTGGGATGCCGGGATCGAACCCGGCGGGCTGTGTGCAAGGCAAAAGCCCTCCCCGCTGTGCTATCGCTCCGGCCTGTGTGGAAATATTTTTAATAATTTTACTTTTTTGCATACAACTCTCATGGGGCGGGGACGGATTTAGTTTGGGGGGTCCCAGCCCTCCCTAGGTCCCAGCCCTCCCGCAGACCAGAGCAGGAAGAGTCTGTTCTGGTCACTCCTCAGGACGGTGACCTGCGGCACTGCAGCTCCAGGGTCTCGAGCCCACAGAGTGGACCCGCAGCGGGCACCAGGAAACAGGGCACTGCCTCCCAGAGACGACACGTGGAGACAACACGTGGAGACGACACGCGGAGACAACACGCCAGAGACGACGAGACACGCCATCTCCTCACCCTCAGTCCTTCTGGAGCCCTGTGGGCTGGAGAAACCCGAAGCTGTGGGGCCCTTCAGGGGGAAGCCCGCGCCCGCCGGAGCCCAGACCTATAAGCAGGGCAAGCTCAGGCTCCTTCCTCAACGTCCTTTAACTATTAAACAGCTCCTTAACTATTAAACAAACTCCCTGGAACTGCTCTGCACATGAAACCCCAAACCTGCACTCTGACACTGAGCGAGTTTTGTCTTTTTTTTTTTTTCATAATCCAATAAAAACAATGCTTAACTTTGCCCACAGAACAGAAATTACCATTTGCAAGTGAGGAATGGGCTGAAAGACTGTAGTGGAGGATATATATATATATATATATATATAAAATCTCCTCCATCGCATTAAATAAATAAATACATAATTCTGTTGAAGCCTGCCAGAAGTTACTGGGCAGCATAGATGTTTGCATCTCACCAGCTTTACTGGGCAGTCATCAGAGTGTGCCTGAGTTTTACCTGAGCTACTTTGCACGGGAGGGATTTCTCTTTGCAGAAAAAGAAAAATCAGCCCTAACCTTTATCTAGCTTCTTTTCATGTCTGTTGCCTTCTCTTGCAGGAAAGAATTTCAGGAGTTGAACAGTGAAGTAAAAACACTTATAGTTAGAGATTTTGACAAGGAAAAGACAGAGACGGTAACATGTTCAAGAGAGACATGGGCTTCTTCAGAAGGGAGAGAACTTAGCGTACTCTGTTAAATAAGTAAAGGAATCTTGCACCTGACTCTGAGATGTTGTTGATCCCCCAAAAGCGAAGACATGCTAGGTAACTTTGCTAAGTTAGGCTTAAAGCTTTTATCCAAACTGTCCTCACTGGGGCTTTCTATGTAGATAAGAGTTTGCTGCTAGTGCTGCCCAGGAAAAAATCTGACCCTTTTGGTAGTTGACTTTTGTGTTCTCATGACAGCCTTCTCTTTCTGCTGAAGTTTCTCTCTGGAGAGTGTCCAGCCTTCTCTGAGAAAGTGCTAGCACCAGTTAGAATGTAGGGTTCAGTACCTGTGTCCACAAAGTTAGTTTTTAGGATTAGTGATAACTTCTTTGAATCCCATCTTGGTTTTATTACTCTACCAAAACTCATTGTTGGACACTCCATCTCTCCATTCCTACCCCAACTGCTTGGCTGCTTCAGCAAGATAAGAACATAAATGTTTTCAAATCAAATAACTTGGTCCAAATGTTCAGGCACAATTTGTATTGGATAATACATTTATGCTAAGTATAGATCAAAACATATATATTCTAAATCATGAAGAAAACATCTATACATTGCCAGGAATCATAAAGTGATGAAAGCTAGTAGTTAAGCATAGAGATACACATTTAAAAAAGTGAGCAGGGGATTTGGTGTATGTATAACAGTGGTAGGACACATGCCTTACATGTGCCACACATAGTGAGATTTTGAGTTTGAGCCCAAACTCCACGTTCACACAGAAATAACAGCAAGTTTTCAGGGACATAGAGATAGTGATTTCAGCTTGGTACAAGCATGTTAAGAATTTGGATTTTTTAATTTCACATGCAAACTTGGACTCTAACTAATTTTCTGTACCATGCAGTGAACTAAATAAGTTGACGAACTTAGTCTGATCCATTATCATATTCATCTCTTTCACACTTGTGAAAATGTCGCTGATGGCACTCCATGAGTTTCTGTGAATTCCCTTTTTTTAGAGTCTTAGTAAGGGAGTGTGAAAAAAAACCATGATCAAATTAATGCTAAAACATTTCCATGGGCTAGAAAAAAATCTGCCTAGAAATCACGCTGGAGGAGGAACAAACAATCCAATATGAACTTTGGTTGCTGTTGGGTGTTTTTGTTTTTCTAGACGTGGACCTGTGAAGCAGAGGTGAGAAGCAGTGCACAGCCCTGGTCTCTAAGGAAATCCTTTGCTTCTGACTCTTTCTGAGCTGGAGTGTGGTAAATTGCTAGAGGTGATATATAACATATGGAAGAAGATTGGATGTGATGAGACAGACATAATTTATCTGTCTTTCTCATTTCTCTGCTACTTTCCCACTCCTTCCTATTTATAAATATTGTCAAATTTCCTCCATATTCCTTGCCTTTTCTTCTATATTTGATAACATTGATGCCTCTCAATTCTTATTAATTTTCACTTCATTTTAAAACTTAATTTGCTTTTGAGGAAAGAGAAAAAGAAATAAACTAATATATTAATATGCACAAAAATGGTACTGATACAGCATGACAAAAATTAGATTATATTCAAATAAGCTAACAAGAACAAGAGATAAATAGAAAGGAAAGCATCAGGATTGTAAATATATTTTTTGGATTTATTCCCCTGTCTTTTGCATTTTTTATTCAAGATTCTAACGACTAAATGTATAGCAATTGCATAATGAATGTAAAGCATGTATATCAAAAGTCTTGCCTAGGTTGTTCTCTGAACTCTAGACTTTTTCCCTTTCTTTTCCTCCTTCCCTCCCTCCTTCCTAACGTCCTTCTTTACTTCCATCCTTCATATTTTCTCTCCTCCCCTGCCTTTTGATTTGGGGACCATAGTCTGGTACTCACAAGGCAAGCACATAACCCACTGTGCTCTCTCTTGGATCTCATGAACTTTGTGTTCTACCATAGGGAATTTCACCCAAAGATTATTTGATCCATAGGACAACAAGCACACACATAGCTCTAGAGTAGTCAATTTCCAGAGTTTTAGAAAATCTTTGGTTTCTAGAGTCAAGCAAACAAACTCTATAGAGAAATATGCCATATATTATTTAAGGGGAGTCAAAATATTAAATATATAGCTTTATTTAATTTGTGTCTTTTATTTATTTATTTTTTACTGTAGTGATCACTTTTTATTTATCTTTTAATTTAATATTTTATTATACCACCATGAGATATACAATTATAAAGATACAATTTGGGTTACCTCTTACAGTGTTCCAGCACCCCTCCCTCCACCAGTGCCCATTTTTAATTTGGGGGCCACATGGTCACATCCAATGGTGTCAGAGGTTATGTGCCAGGCTATGTGTTTTTTCCCATAGTGTTTGGGGCCAAGAATTGAACTCAGGCCTTCCACATAGAAAACATGCCATGCATTGATTTCATTGAGCCAACCCTCTAGACCCTAAGCATCTAGCATTACATAGACTATTTTTTTGAAGATATTTTTAGACTTGAAGAAAAGACTCAAAGATTTCTTATGTATGCTTTATTGAAATTTTCTACATATTAACATTTTTATGACTATGGTGTTGCCATTTTCTATCCCCATATGTACACATAAATAATAAAAACAACCCAATTTTTCAGAAATTATGATAAGAATAATTTAGTTTTGCTATGATATAGCATTACATGTAGTAGCTGTAAACAAATCAACGTCATCTTGATAAATAGGTTAATGCTTCTTATTAATGGTCAGACTATATATGTATGTATATAGGCTATATATTGCTATTAGTATCATATTTTTATTCTACAATATCAAATCCCCCAAATAATACATAACAATTTCTTCTGGCCTGCACTTCTAACTTCAGCTAATTCTCAGCATGCATCATTTTGTGACAGTACCAACCTGTTTATAATTCCAAATGATCCGTATTACATCATAACTATAGTCATTTCACATATGCTTCTGTGATAATGCAGTTTGACTCTCGGTTTGCTAACTTCCATCTGGGTGAAGAGGTTTCCCTTACAATTTAAGCCAGTTACAGATAATTACAATTATAGTCTAATTTACTGGGGGAAAATATACATAAAGAGAATATTATTGTAAATTGCAATGTACTGAAAAGAGCCAATTAGAACAACTAAAGCCATGTTAAGAAGATAAGTATGAAAGAAGTTTAAATTCTAGAACTCCCTTTGAACACAAACTCTCTAGGTAGGGGTTTGGGCTTCTCTGGGGTCATCTAATTCTCTAAGTATGCTGTGACAGTTGCTAAAAAATTAAAGACGCTTTCAGAAACCTATGAACTTTGGAGTTTAAAGTGTCTCCAATATGCTTAATTCAGCATCTATGTATATAGGGCTTTCCGAGCTGTGTTATCATGGTCACCTATTTTATTTTGGGCATGACCTCTTGATACAAATAGATTTTATACTATTATTATCACTCATGAATCTATTTGTCAGTGTCTGCATAAATAGGTGGCTGCTTTAATTGATAACATAAGTGACATCATTTCAATCATACCAATAGTTTTATTATAACATAATTTCATATATATACATGTACATACATGTTCTCTCCACTCTTAGCTCAAGGCTACCTTTCCCTGAGCAAAACTACTATCTCCTGACATGTTTTGCATCATCCTGTTTAAAATTTGGTACCCTCTACTGCAAATTTTGATGTGCATGTTTGCTTAGTTTTCCACTACAATAAAAACGGTTTGTTGTTCAGGGATTTTGTTTAATTAGTTTTGTAATCTTAGAATTTAGCAATATTTTACTACAGAACTAAAGCTCAATTTATAACTATTTTATTCAACAGGCACTGAGATATTTGTAATGCTCAATTACTGATAACCAAGCGTAATTTAAAGAGTGAGTGGTTTAGAAATATTTCTGACACTATTATATTATCTGTTTCTCCAGGGACCTCTAAATTATTTGATTGATTTTTTTTAAAACAGGGGGGTAACATTTAGTTCTATAGACTTTATTATATATAAAGTATGATAAAATGTAACAAGAGTATTTAAAAAATTCCTCATAGTTTGAAGAAAAAGAAGGAACCTGGGTGCTACTTTGCAAAATTATCCTAAACACAAAACAAAATATAACAGATTTCCTATTAGTAATGCAGAGGGAAAGGATGATACACAAGGGTTTGGTCACATAAATAATTTCTCTTTCTTCCCCATCCTTCCATTTGTTGCTGCTGTCATGATGGTAGGGTGTTATACACACTCAGTTATGGTGCTTGCACTCCGCCAAGGGTACTTATATTGGGTCATTGTTGGGGCGTGCTGCGAGGTCCCCGACAGTGCCGGAAGCGAAGTTCCCTTCTACCTCCGAAGCCAGAGAGGAATGGATGAAAACTCAGGAATCCGATGCAGTTTTAAAAGGCTTTACTTATCACAGGTTCAGGCATACAAATCAGCAAAAGGAAAAGCCCGGGTGCTTAGGATTCCAGGCTAGGAACCCCAGCCACGTGTAGGCCAAGATGGCGGCCACCACGTGTAAAGGCTTTGTAAAAGGAGAAGAAGACCTCCAAGCAGGGTGAGCACTCACAGCGAGCAAGAGCCCACAAAGAAGCGTGTGAGAGTGAAAACCGGCTAGTTTATACCCCTGCAACTCAGACCTTCCTCCCACTGTTATGGAAAGCAGGGAGGGTCAAATGTCCTTAGGTAATCCCTCCCCTGCACCTCACCTAGGCCCTTTAGTATGCTAATGTTTTGAACCAAATGCAGTGGCCCTTAAAGGAGTCCTGCAACAGGTCATACCCTTGAATTGTGGCAACTATATAGTGCTTGCTAAGGACAGCACTCATTCAATTGTGGTATTTAAGTATATTCTACTTAGAGTGTTTACCAGGAGACACAGTCATAGTCACAAATGTGCATGCCATGGGTCAAATACTGTTGACCATAGTAATCACCTATGTGTAGTCTCAGTTTTTGCTAGAGTTAGCAACTTAAACTGTTGGGTAAAGTATTTTTGGTTATGCAAATTCCTTGAGGATGCAGGCAGCCAGATCCAAGAAGCAACTTGAGTTGTGATGCTCATACACCTGGTTGTATATAGCCAGAAACTGAGTGTATACTGTATGCTGTTTCTTGCTAGGAAGTCCTAGTCTATAGAACTACAGTACTTAGCATAGGTAGGTGGCATCAGGGATCACTCAAGTTCTTACAAGACACTCCTGTTTTATCCAAGGAGTCACCTCAGGGCTCAAAACTTGAGTTCTATTAAAACAGTTCTAATTTTTTGAGAATAGTCTCCAACACAAATAATTTGTATACAAGTAAAAGTGATTCTTTAAACTGATGTCATAGCTTTTTGTACAGGGCTGGGGTTGGAGGTAGCACATAGTTGATGGTGCTTAGGGCTCACTCCAGGAAAATGCCAGTGATAATTCCTGGTGGGGTTGGGTGACCATATGGTGTGCCAGGGATCAAACTTGGGTTGACTACATGCAAGGCAAGAGTTCTGCTGGCTGTGCTATCACTCTAGCCACCAGATAACACAGGCTTTTAAGAGAGTTCTGAATGTCTCTGATAATGTATGGGGACAGCACTCCTTTAGCGTTTACTGGTGTCATTTTAGTTAATTCTCTCAGAAACACTTTGGAAATTAGAATTATTATCGTCCTTGTGTGGATGAAAAATATGAAGGATCAGAGAAATTTGTCAGCTTTTCTACACTACTACACACAGCTCTTTTAATTTTTATCACTGTATCACTATATCACTGTCTTCCCATTGTTCATGGATTTGCTCGAGCGGGCACCGTAACATCTCCATATGTCTTGTCACAAGCAAATGTAGCCCAAGGGCAT
Source organism: Cryptotis parvus (assembly GCA_021461705.1). Lineage (NCBI taxonomy): Eukaryota > Metazoa > Chordata > Mammalia > Eulipotyphla > Soricidae > Cryptotis > Cryptotis parvus. Next base: position 16,003 of record JAJIBD010022864.1, on the reverse strand, counting down.
CTGCTTGCTCCAGGGACAGGAAGAGTCTCAAACCATTCTTCAGGTTATGGAATTGAGGTCCATAATTGTTACTAGTTTTTATAGCAACTAATACATGAGTCTTTGATTTTGTAATGGTTACTTGTTGGGCTCTGAGCTGCTAGCCCTAGGGTCCAGCATTTTCCCACCTTAAGACTCTAAGGGCAGGACCCAGAAATGGGCCCTGCCCATAAGGTTACACCCCAAACATCTGTGCTTATCCAAGCTAAGGTGAGGCAGAATGTGCCTGGTCTTCTGACCTCTGATCACAGGAATATGCAAATCAATGATTGTTATCTTGCAAAAGTTACCTTGCAAATGCTAAATCTGTGATTGTCATTTGTTCTGAAGATTGTTATTTCTTAAAATGGCCCAGGAGCTTGCAAATGCCCTGTGATGTGTGCTTGTACCCCCTCCGCCCAAATATTGTATAAAAGGCTTAAACTGTGCCCAGTAAAGAGAGCTCCCAGTTGCATAGGTGTTGCACAGGTGTCGTTCGTTTGTTCTTTCTTTCCTTTCTCAGCAGTTGCAGTGGCAAGCCAGAGATTCTCCCAAGTCCATCTCTCTCCTTTTTACACAGGGATGAAGTCCAGCAAGATCTAGGTCTTCCTCATTGGGGGTGGGTGGGGGGGTGGGGGGCGGCTGCTGGCCAGGGCCCCGGACAATTACTCTTTAGTTGAGATTTATTCTAATATATATTTAGGCCCATGGCTTACAATAGGGTCAATATATTTTTAATAAGTGGTTGATGTAAGTTTCAGGTATGCAATGTTTCAGTACTGTACCCATCACTGGGATAGATGGTTGCACTTAAAATCAGTTGATTGTTTTTAAGCTCTTTCTCAAACTAGTCAGAATGTATCTAGTGGCCTGCAAATCTTTTTTCTTTTTCTCTATTGAAATTGTTAAAAACATTTTCTGTGACTCTTCCCTGCTGACACTGGTGCTGTCTTTTGACGTGAAGTTGGGTCAAAAGAGTAGTAATCAGAAAGAGCTACTGAAGGCAGAAAACAGTCATTCGCTAGCGTGTCTACAGCGATGTAAGCCTCCTTAGAGCTTTTAATCCCCCAAACTCTGGAAAGGCTTCAGCAGGCTTAATATTTTGTTTTTCAGCCTACCTAGAGGAAAACTCAAACAGAGTTCCCACTACATAACCAAGCTCTTATTTTCTACCTTATCCTTGCTAGCTCATTAGATGTCCGGTACTCTCCTCCCAAACAGTTTCCCTAATTATGTCGATGGTGCACAGCTTGTCTTCTTAAAGACTGGTTTTGTTTTGTTTTGTTTTTTTACTCTGTTCAAGCCATTTCACTGGAGAGAAAATCTGCATCCACTCTCCAATGGAAGCCATAAGGTCACCACGTGAAAACTTGGAGAGCAAAAAATGTTGTAAGTAATGAGATCTCAGGCATTTGGAGAGTTCACAGGGTCCTTTGTACAGTACGGAAGAATCCCTCTGTTTCCTCTGGTGCTGTTTCATGCTAATTTCAGAACATCAGCCAGTATAAGGCATCTCCACTGCAACTTTTCTTCACAGTGAGCCTCTTTCATCCTGTTTTGCAGATAGGTAGTTTGATTTATCTTGTTGATCTGTGCAGGAAGAAAAGGAAAGAAGAAAAAAAGAAACAGTCACACAAAGATAACAGATGGAACAAATTGAGGAGGTTTGCTCCTATCACTTTTCTTATTAAAATCAAGTGCAATCGCTTTTCAATGAAGCACAAATTATTGCAATAATTTAATGTTTTAAAAGCATGAGCCTTTCTGAAAATCTTAAGAGTTGTCAATCTGGGTTAACTAAAAATAACCAGGTTAGGTCACATTACTGGATTTTCGCTTACCACTTTTGTGATTGATTTTTTGTTTTGTGACTCTAGTAGTGTCTAAGAGAGGGAGCAGGATGTCAATTTTATCTCTTCTCTACTTGCAACCTCTTAGGTTTTATTACATAAATAAAGAAAAGAGGATGAAGTAAAGGCAAAAATTGACTATTTACCTGTGACCCCAGAGGGTATGTTGTAGTATGGCTTATCATGTTTAAACTGAAAAATTGGATCTGAATACAAATATGCTTGGAAATTCTAGAATTATTCCTCAGAAAGTAATCTTGTAATGTAATATCCATTGCCCTAGTTCCAAACACATACTGTGTGAGTGTGCCTTACATAGTAGAGAAGAAGGAACACAGCTGAACTTTTTAGTCAAATGTTATAGTCAAAATTTTTATCCAAATTTCCCACTTTCATGCCTGAGAGTCAAAAAAAAAAGATTCTTAGTGTCTGTGATTTCTTTATTAGCCATCTTCGGAAAAGAGTTTTTCTATTGAAAAATAAGTCATATATTAATTTTGCTGAACTTACAAGAGTGCAACGAACACTAACTCTATAATGTTCTCCAGGATCTTACATAAGGGAGTTAGTGAAAGGTCTTTTGAGGCTGGAGAAACTTTGGGAGAGTACAAACTATGGTGTCAAACATTCTGTGATATAGTTCAGTAGTTAAGTCCATTTTTATGTCATATACGCAGGCAAGGCAAATATGTTAGAACTATCTTTGAACTATCTCCCATACTCCCTGTACTTAAATCAGCATATCTAAAAAAAAATGGTTTCCAAAGATAAAATTAACATTTGACCCAATGTTTTAATCGGAATTTGTACAAAAAAACTCACTCAATTCTAAAAATGGAAGGGAATTTATGAAGGTTCAGAAATAAAAGAAAGAGGGACCTATAAAGAAACAATAGTAAGATAATCAGTACATTTACTAATAGACACTGGAGACACTAAAAGTTAATTTCTTGATATTTTTCAAGTTCTTCAAAAGAGATACTTTAAACTTAGTCCTAGACTCAGTCAGAAAAGCAGCTAATTTTGAAGATAAAAATAACAAGGGGAGGGGAGGGGAGGAGGACTAGTGTGTTAGTATATACTATCAAAATTATAATTGGTAATATTTTAACAAATTTGTTCAAAAACTCAGTGGAAGGCATTAAATATTATGTTTCTGTACTACTTAAGAAATAAGAAAAATCTACTAAAATTAAAATACCTACATTAAGAAGTTGGGAGAGGAAATCTGTAGTACAGCATAGGATAGTAGGTGATAACATAAGCCCAAATATAGTTATAATTATAATATTTAAAACAAAAGATGCAAAATGTGTAAAAAAAGATTTAACTATACAATGCTAACAATAGACTCACCCAAATTAAAATATTATAAAGAGAGGCATCAAGAATGCATCAGGCAATGTTAAAAAACAAACAAACAAATACAAGTAGTACCTTTACTTGTGAATATAGAGTGCAATCACACAAATACTGAATCTTTGATGATGGATTCTCCTAAGTGGTACAATTCACCATGGTATGACTTAATTCTTTATATTAATGATTAAATCTTTATAGTGACTGAATATTTGCATTATCATTTAATTGATAATGCTTATAAGAATGCTTATAGTTATATATTATTATGAATATTATATTATATTATATTATATTATATTATATTATATTATATTACATTATACATTACATTACATTACATTACATTACATTACATTATATTATATTATATTATATTATATTATATTATATTATATTATATTATATTATATTATATTATATTATATTATATTATATTATATTATATTATATTATTATGTTATATTATATTATATTATATTATATTATATTATATTATATTATACTATATTATATTATATTATATTATATTATATTATATTATATTATATTATATTATATTATATTATATTATATTATATTATATTATATTATATTATATTATATTATATTATATTATATTACATTACATTATATTATATTATATTATAAATATAGTAATATATTAATAACTTGGGTATACTTTATTTGTTTATTTAATAATTTTATATTAAAAGTGAAAATACGATAAAAGTGTATGTGGTAGGCAGAAATGTAGATGGGAGTCTAGGAAGTCTAGGGAAAGTCTAGGAGAAGAGATGAGACTTAAGCGTAAACTATAAAGAATACCATCCTCCCAATTTAATGAGTCCTTTTGACTATGATGGGGAGAGAGAGTGGACTTTGAGTTTTCTAGTGCTGATATCATTTTCTAATGGTGGCTAAATAAATTATGAATTTACTTAAGCACATTTGAATCTCTTTGCTCTCCTTTCCCATACAACTTGTCCATTATTTTAACCAAAGAAATATTGACACTGTCAAACAAAGGACTTTTGAGATGAGAAGATAGCTAAGTGGTTAGAGTACGTGCTCTTCATGTGCAAGCCCCAATTTGGACTCCCCAGAACTGCATAAGTTCCCTGAGCTCCGAAAGATTGTCCCCTAGCACTGCTGGGCCTAAGTAAAGAACTAGCCACTACGTTGATCACTTATCTGTGAGATTGAAGCTTGGGCTCTCTAAGCACTATTTGGGAGTAACTCCACAACAGAATAAAATCCTGTGAATTTTGAATAATTGCCTTCACTTGATCACTTGACATCCCATTATTCATCGATTTGCTCGGCGGGTGCCAGTAACATTTCCATTTGACCCCATCACGTGCCAGTGTAGCCCAATGACATCTGGTGGCGTTCAGGGTCTTAACGAAGAAGTCTGACCATCTTGTAGGTGGGCAGCCACGTGATCTTTTGACATCCTGTGGGATCCAGTCAGTAAAGGCTCTAGTCCAGTGGTCATCTCCAAATCGCATTACATGTCGAGCCCATCATATTTTTGATGCCTTGGCAAATGAGACAGCGTCCCTGACTCTGGATTGTTGTCGGAGGTCAGAACTCCAGATTCCTTCTCTCACTTGAGTGAGGCATGGAATTCCAAGCATAGCTCTTTCAATTCCTCTTTTTGGAGACACGCTAACCTTGATTAGAATCAAGGTTAGAATAACTGCCTATTGTATTTTTAGCCATCAATGATAATTCTAACCAGGCAGCTGGGGGAACCCATTGGAGTCTATTGGTTTATCATCAAGAAAAGAATAGCTTTTATCATTATGATTCCCATAGCAGGAGCAACTCAGTTCATGCAAAGCAGGTAGCTGAGAAACTGGAAACTTTCTTAGGCAGAAAAGAAGTCAAAGTGGCCTTTGTGGAAGAGAAAGCCCCTGCTCAACAAAACAGCTATGGCTGTGGCATGTATGTGATACGTAACGCTGAGACCTTATGTCAGAACTACTTGAGGCAACAGATAGAATCACTATTACAACTACTCACCCCAACAAACATCACAAAGAAGAGAGGAGAATGGATAGATCTCATTGCCAGACTTGCTGAAAATTAGCTATTGACATAGCTGTTGACTTACCAAGTCTCCTCTTTCTACCTGTCCCATTTATTGGATGGCTGCAGTCTCAGTGCCTGAGGGAAGATGCCTGAAGAGGGAAGCTTAGTATTCTTAGTTTTCCTTAAAATAAAGTAAAAAAAATCCTCTGTATTATTCTAGTGAAAGTTTTCCCTTAACCCTAACTTGAGGAGCCACCAGGAATGTAACTTAGTGGTAGAGCACTTGCTTTGCAAGCGTGAGACTCTGACTTTGATCCATGACACCATAAAAATAAAATAACCCTAACTTAGAGCAATAATTATGTTTTAAAATGTCCTACAGTTACACCCCAGCCCCCATTTTTTTTATTGCCTTAAATAATTTTCCTTTTGACCTTGCTTACATACATTGGCTATTCCAAAGGGAAAACGGTAATCTATAAGACAAATCAAGAAATGTGAACACCACAAAAAATACAACAAGAAAACTGTAGAAGAATCATAATTTTAATGCACCACCCACATATTGAAAAAGGTCAACTGGCTAGAAGCAACCTTGGAGTTAACCTAATTCAAGTCTAAATATTAAGGGAATCATTTATTCAGTTCTGTGCTATGTCTTCAATTCACCACACAAAGGATTTCCCAGTCCTCTGTATATCCATTACAAATATTTGATAAAGATGAACTTAGCAAACCTTACCTCTTCTGATTAATTTGTCATTTAAGAAAGTGGAGTATCCTGAATAATTTCTATAAAATAAATGTAATGAACCAAAATAAAACCCCTTGATTATTATTCAGTCCTTCATTTAGAAACTTTTGGACACTGAAAGCACACACACAGGTATGTGTATCTAGACATTTCCCCATAACCAATGATAGGAATATATTAAATTCCTGTATTTAGCTAGAAAAAAGTCCATGGCTAGACACTGACACAATAAAGCATGAGGATGATCACAAGTTTATTTATTTATTTATTTATTTATTTATTTATTTATTTATTTATTTTGCTTTTTGGGTCACACCCAGCGATGCTAAGGGTTACTCCTGGCTCTGTGCTCAGGAATCACTCCTGACACTGCTTGGGGAACCTATGGGATGTCGGGAATCGAACCTGGGTCGGCTGCATGCAAGGCAAATGCCCTACGCTTATAGGACAATCGCTCTGACCCCTGATCATGACTTTAATGCTAATAACTACATATATATTAATAGGCCTCATTCCCATGACCTGATGGAATGTTTTGAGGCTCTTTATTTTCCTGGAGCAAGCAGATGCCTTTGGGCTCTACTAGCATGAGACAGGACATATGGAGATGTTACTGGTGCCCGCTCGAGCCAATCGATGATGAACGGGAATACAGTGATACAGTGATTTTAATAGGCAATATTTAAAAAAGTAGAAACAAAGCAAACAAATATAGTGAGCTACAGAATTACAAAACTCAGTTGACAGAAGTGAATATAATATTTTGTAGTAGGAAGACTCATGATAGAATTCATGAGAAGAATGATCCTAAAAGCAGAGGTTTGAAAAATTTTAAAGTTAAAAGACATAGTGGATTTGTGGCTGTAATAGTGACTATTTAATACCATTTTTAGTACTTAATAAAGAAATTTTAACCTGATAGCAGAGGTCATTTTATTTGTTTGTTTGTTTATTTGTTTATTATGCAACCATGAGATATGCAATTACAAAGAAGTTCATGTTTGAGTTTTGGTCTTACAGTGTTCCAGCACCCATCCCTCCACCAGTGCACATTTCCCACAACCATCTCCCCAATTCCCTCCCCATTCCCCTAGCCTGCCTCTATGGCAGGTTCTTTATCTCTTCTCTCTGTCTCTCTCTCTCTTTCTCTCTTTCTTCTCTTACACACTATGGATTACAATACATACATTTAGAGATTATCATGTGTATTATTTTTGCCTGTATTCAATGTTCAGTTCTAGACTGATATTATCACTTTCGACAATTATTAGCATACTGTTCCCTTCTCTATCTTTCCTAACCTCTGACTCCCACACATTTGTGGTAGATTCCACCTTTGACAAGACCACCTGATCCATGTTTTACCTGACCTTGAATATTGGTTTTATACTATATATATATATATATATATTTGTATATCCATTTATAGGCAAATTTAATAACTTCATTTTCCTAGTGGCTTCACAGTATTCCATTGTGTAGATGTACCAAAGTTTCTTTATCCAGTCTTCAGCACTCTAGTTGTTTCCAAAATTTGGCTATTGTGAAAAGTGCTGCTATGAAAATAAAAGTGCAAATGGTGTTGTTGCTGTGTGTTTTTGGCTTCCCAGGGTATATTCCTAGGAGTGGTAAGGCTGGGTCAAATGGGAGCTCAATTTCTCGTCTTTGGAGGAATGTCCATATTGCTTCCAAAAAAGGCTGTACCAGTTGACATTTCCACCAACAATGGATGAGAGTCCCACAGGTTATTTTAGAATTCAGTCCTTGAATATCTGATGCTTTATGTGTTTCTGTCATCATATTTTCTTTATTTACTTGTTTGCTCTATACAGTTAATAATAAACATATTAAAATACTCTTTTTAAAAAACAGTGTATATATAATTTTCTTAATGTAAATTTCAAAATTTATTTCTCTAATTTGTTTTATCTTTACAATATCAGGAAGAAAACTCTTCCTTTGCTTTTCTGGGTTTTTATATTTGAAAAATAATTATTTTTTTTAAATATTAAGTAGAAGAAAATACAATTTAATTTCATGCAGAGGTGCCTGATGGCTATGGAATTTGTGATGGGCAGGGATATTCTTTTAAATATTTTTCAGACAAAAAAGATTCTTGCAAGCTGGATAGGTTCTCTCATTTAGTAAAGCAACCAGAGCTTATTTACACCAGAGAAACGGGACTTCAAACTTCATAACAGAAGATCTCTGTCCCTCCTAGTTCAGAAACCATAAATCATCATATACACAAACTTTGCTTGCTGCTTTAGTAAAAGGGATATTTAGAGCACTGCCTCTCCATCCTCCATTTCCTAAGCAATCGTAATTCAAAATAATGAAAAGGCCACTTTGGTGTGTAATGCTCTAAGTCCCAAGACATGACAAGATAAAGTTTTCAGATTTTGCCAAGGTCATCGGCTATAAAAAATATTAAATTGCATTACATGATCAACTTTTGCTCTGTATTAAGTGCTGATGATGCTAGTTAACAAGAAACCTCTAGAGAACTTTATATTTTTTTTCCAGATACTCTGTTCCACTTTTAAGAGTTAATTTACTACCTTTCTCTGATTTGCTTTTACAACAATGTAAATTTTCTTCTTTCAAATAGGTGAATGTTGATGCAAATGGAGAATTATAATTACTTCAATGCATTGTTTTCCCACATTGCCAAACACTACATGTTTCCAGCAGGTCACTCAGAGATGCTTCTTCAGGAGGCCCGTTTCTATCTAAATCAGTGTGCATTCCCTTTGATATTCCCCTGTATGTGCAATATATACCCCAGAACACAGTAATATATCTCCAGTGAGTGAAATCAATGGAAACTCAGCCTTTATTTTTTTGCCTGACAGTATTGTCAGGGGTGTATTATCTGGTGTAGGCTGTGGCTTTAGTTCATAGCAGTCGTCAGTTAAATTTTCCTTTCTGAAGCTGAGCAAAGTATGGTAATGTCACAGCCACAGGCGACTACCGTTCACAGGACTGTTACCGGCGAAGCATAGCCTCTTGGCTTGTCACACTGTATATATCTCACGGTCTTCACTTCCTTCCTAGTCAGAGGTTTCCAAGAATGTTGCCTGGAGCAGTCATGGGATGCAAAAGAGAGAGATTTTTTGTTCTGCACTTAACAACATTACCACACTTCACACTCAGTTTCTGATAAAGGGAAATTTAACTGACTTGCTCTGAACTCCATCTATCAGATAATGCACTCTGACAGGACTGTGGATAAAGGCTAGAAAACCTACTAATTTATATTTCATTATCTCCATACTTAGACTGTTATCTTTTACTAAGTGTTGCAAAGATAAGAAGAATGTCTGAACTGGAAGGGGCAGGGAACCCTCACACAACATAAGAGGCAGGAAGGGGCTCTACTCTGCCTCTTGTTTGGGGAAGGTAAATGCCAGGGGAAAACCTGGGGGCCAGTGTCAAAGATTAGAAAAGCAGAACAATCTTGCATAGGTGAGGGATAGAGGGTCCATTTCTAGCAACAAATGCTAGAAAACTAAATTCGATTCAGAGAGTTGCTCCATGGGGGAAAAAACACCTGTTTGCAAGTATGAAGCTGAGTTAATTCCAGCTCAGACTGAGATACCACAAGAAAACTCCCGTCAATGGCCACTAGTATGTGTGAGCACTGATATTGAGGAGTGCAATCCCTAGGAACACTGGATTTAAATTGATGTGAGAGCAGAAGACTGGGAGTGTGAATGCCAGTGCATGTTTGTCTCTGTGTGTGCGCAGGCGTGTGTGCGCGTGAATGCGTGTGTGTGTTTTAGAACTGCAGTCAAATGAGTGAAACCCCTATAAGACAACTATACATGGGGCCATGCAACCAAGGTTTTGTGTGGCACCTAGTCATCACTGCAATAACAACAGAAGGAAGGTAAGAGAAGAGGGGTGAAGGAAACAGGTCAGGAGTTGTGAAATAGCACGTTTGATGTTCATATTATCTAACCCTCACCTCAGATGGTACTCTCAAGAATGAATAAAATTATCTTTTCAGTACTGGGCCACCATTGTTGAATAAGAAATGCCTAAATATGGATCTATATTCTCTGACACCTAAGTCTTAATTCAAGAATAAATCTGCTTTTCTCCAGGGCTGAAGTAGGTCAGTTGTGACAGAAACTTCTGGAAGTGGAGGAGTGGGTGTTAATGTCCAACTCTTTTGGAGGAATATAGCCATCTATTTTGACAGTTCTTTACAAAATGAATAAACACATTTTAGACAAATCCAAGTTGGAATCATCTAAGCTTTGAAAAGAAATTTTAAAAGTGGATAATGAAATTCAAGACTCAAATGCTGGAGATATTCTATGCATTCACTGGTATTTACTTGTCTGGAATGAGATCAGGCATTGTGAATCCAAACATTTATAAATCTTTCTCACTTAGAGCTTTTCCATTTCTCTTTGAAAGAGATCGATACAGGCACCTCTCAGAAAAGAAGTCCTGACTCTGATTTGGTCTCTGCAGACAAAACCCCTTGCTGGTAGGAGAGTGGATACATGAATACTCAAAACAGTTCAAGGTTAGCACTCTCTGTCAATTATTTTAGGAGGAATAAACATTCTTTTGGGGCACATTAGCAAAGCACAGAGCTATAAAATGTATCTATGTTCAGAATGACAAACATTTTCCTCTAAATAAACAGTAAATTTTGCAGCAATCAGAATTTATGCTCCCACCTCTGTAAAATGCATCATTGGAGAAGAATAAGAATGTATACTCTAACCACATGCTAGGGATAAAAAGCACAAAAAGGGCATAAATCATGGGATATTGGGACTAAAAAGAACCACAGGTATGTTGATTCAGGAAAAAAAATTAACCAAGAGAGAATATTTGGGTTATAATTTGAATAATTTATTGTACGTCCTAAAGAAAACATTTTTACTTTACTTTGAAATATCAGAGGCTTCTTTTGCAATTACGGCTGCGACACTTTCTCAAAGTCTTTTCTGCTTTTCCTGTTATGGTAGGAAAAAGTGAAATTTTCCAAGTGCCTTCCATGTAGATAGCCAATACAGGAATTTTTAAAAAGTATTTTATTATACCACTGTGAGATATACAACTACAAAAATATACAATTAAAAAGTTCATATTTGGGTTTTGGTCATATAGTGTTCAAGCACCCATCCCTCCACCAGTGCCCATCTCCCATCACCAACGTCCCTGGTTCCCTCCCCCATCCCCCAGCCCGCATCCATGGCAGCTTCTTTATTTCTTTTCCTTTTTTCTTTCTTTCTCTTTTCCTTCCCTTCCAGACTATGGATTACAGAACATACATTACAGGGTTGTCATGTGTATCTTTTTGCCTCTATTTAATGCTCAGTTCTAGGTTGGTATTAGTACCCTCGACAATTGTTAGCATACTGTTCCATTTTCTGTCTTACCTAGCCTCTGACTCCCACACGTTTGTGATAATTTCCACCTTTGACAAGACCTTCTGTTACAAGGTCATGTTTCACTTGACCTACATATCATAATATGTACATATATATTTATGTCATGCAAATAAATACAGTCATTCTGTATCTGTCTCTCTCCTTCTGGCAAATTTCACTCAACATAATCTTCTCCATGTCCATCCATTTATAGGCAAATTTTATAACTTCATTTTTCCTAACATCTGCATAGTATTTCATTGTGTAGATGGACCAAAGCTTCTTTATCCAGTCATCGATTCTTGGGCACTCTGGTTGTTTCCAGATTCTGGCTATTGTGAATAATGCTGCTATGAACATAAAAGTAGGGATGGTGTTTCTGCTGCGTATTTTTGGCTTCCAGAGTATATTCCCAGGAGTGGTATGGCTGGATCAAATGGGAGTTCAATTTCTAGTTTTTGGAGGAATGTCCATATTGTTATCCAGAAAGGCTGTACCAGCCAGCATTCCCACCAACAATGGATGAGTGTCCCCCTTTTCCCCACATCCATGCCAGCACTTGTTTTTGCTCTTTTGAATAAGTTCCAGTCTCTGTGGTGTAAAATTGTTGCAGGACTCCTTTAAGGTCCGCTGCATTTGGCTCAAAACATTAGCATACTAAAGGGCCTAGGTGAGGTGCAGGGAGGGATTACCTAAGGACATTTGACCCTCCCTGCTTTCCATAACAGTGGGAGGAAGGTCTGAGTTGCAGGGGGTATAAGCTAGCCGGTTTTCACTCTCACATGCTTCTTTTGTGGGCTCTTGCTCGCTGTGAGTGCTCACCCTTGGAAGTCTTCTTCTCCTTTTACAAAGCCTTTACACGTGGTGGTCGCCATCTTGGCCTACACATGGCTGGGGTTCTAGCCTGGAATCCTAAGCACTGGGCTTTTCCTTTTGCTGATTTGTATTCCTGAACCTGTGATAAGTAAAGCCTTTTAAAATTGCATCGGATTCCTGAGTTTTCATCCATTCCCTCTCTGGCCGGAGGTAGAAGGGAACTTCGCTTCCCGGCACTGTCGGGACCCCGCGGAGAGCCCCGACATAAAAATGATATCTCATTGCTGTTTTGATTTGCATCTCTCTGATGATTAGTGATGATGAGCATTTTTCATATGTTTTTTGGCCATTCAAATTTCTTCCTTGTTGAAGTTTCTTTCCTTCTCCCTTTTTTTGATGGGGTTGTTTGTTTTCTTCTTGTAAAGTTCTAGCAGTGCCTGATATATCCTGGATATTAACCCCCTATCAGATGGGTATTGGGTGAACATTTTTTCCCATTCTGTGGACTGCCTTTTGTATCTTATCTTAGTCACTGTTTCTTTTGAGGTACAGAAGATTTTTAGTTTCATGTAGTCCCATATGTTTATCTATTCTTCTAGTTGCTTTGTTAGTAATGTTTCACATTTGAAAATGCCTTTAGCTTCAATGTCATGGAGGGTTTTTCCGATATTTTCTTCAATGTACTTTATGGATTCAAGTCTGATATTGAGATCTTTAATCCATTTTGATCTGATTTTTTGTGCGTGATGTTAGACACAGATACAAATTCATTTTTTTACATGTCAATGCCCAGAATTCCCAACACCACTTGTTGAAAAGGCTTTCCTTACTCCATTTTGGATTCTTTGTACCTTTATCAAAGACTAAATCATCATGTGTTTAAGATTGGGTGTCAGGATACTCAATTTTATTCCATAGGTCCACAGGTTTGTTTTTTATTCCAATACCACACTGTTTTAATTACTATTGCCTTGTTGTACAGTTTGAAGTTGGGAAAGGTGATGCCTCCCCATCTTCTTTTTCCTGATGATTGTTTTAGCTATGCTTGGGGGTTTATTGTTCCATACAAATTTCAGGAGTGTTTGGACAATTTCTTTGAAGAATGTCATGGGTATCCTTTATAGGGACTGCATTGAATCTGTACAAAGCTCTAGGGAGTATTACCATTTTGACCATGTTGATTCTCCCCATCCATGAGGAGGGAATATGTTTCCATTTCCTTGTGTCCTCTTTTATCTCTTGGAGCAGTGTCTTATAGTTTTCTTTGTACAGCTCCTTTGCACACTTGGTTAAGTTGATTCCTAGGTATTTGATTTTCCTAGGTATTTGATGCACAATTGTGAATGGAATCGTTTTCTTAATATCCCTTTCTTCTTTTTTGTTATTTGTATATAGGAAAGCCACTGACTTTTGGGTGTTGAATTTGTATCTTGCCACTCTACTATATGTGTCTATTGTTTCTAGGAGTTTTTTGGTAGAGAATTTAGGGTTCTCTAGGTATAATATAATGTCATCTGCGAATAATGATAGCTTGACTTCTTGCTTGCCTATCTGGATGCCCTTGATGTCCTTTTTCTTCTCTGATTGCTATGGCAAGTTCTTCCAGTACTATATTGAATAAAAGAGGTGAGAGTGGGCAACTTTGTCTTGTCTCTGATCTAAGGGGGAGGCTTTCAATTTTACCCCATTTAGAATGATGCTTGCTGTGGGCTTTTGGTAGATGGCTGTAACTATCTTTTGAAGGAAAGTCCCTTCAATTCCCGTTTTCTGGAGGGTTTTAATCATGAACTGGTGCTGGATCTTGTCAAATGCTTTCTCTGCGTCTATTGATAGGATCATATGGTTTCTATTTTTTCTCTTATTATATGATGTATTATGTTGATTAACTTGCGAATGTTAAACCATCCTTGCATTCCAGGGATGAATCCTACTTGGTCATGATGTATAATCTTCTTGATGAGTCTTTGGATTCTGTTATCTAGTATTTTGTTGAAGATCTTAGCATCCGTGTTCATCAGGGATATTAGTCTGTAGTTTTCTTTCTTGTGTTGTCCCTCCTGCTTTGGGTATAAGGGTGATATGTGCCTCATAGAAGTTGTTTGGGGAGTGTTTCTGTTTCTTCTACTTCCTGGTAGGTCCTCCTTAAAGGTTTGGTAGAGTTCACTAGTGAATCCGTCTGGACCTGGGCTTTTGTGTTTGGGCAGACTTTTAATTACTGTTTCCATTTCCTCGATGGTGATAGGCTTATTCAGGTATTGGAGGTCTACTTCTTTCAGCTGGGGAGGTTATAGGACTTCAGGAGTTTATTTATTTCTTCTAGATTCACGTGTTTCAAGGCATACAGGCTCTCAAAGTAATCTCTGATGATCTTGTGGATTTCTGTGGTTTGTGTTGTGATGTCACCATTTTTATTTCTGATTCTTTTTATTTGGGTTCTCTCTTTCCCTGTCCTTACAATTGTTGCCAAAGGTTTGTCAATCTGGTTTATATTTTCAAAGAACCAGCTCTTGGTTTCATTAATCTTTTTTGGATTGCAACTCATTGATATCCTCTCTAAGTTTTATTATTTCCTTTTTTCTGCCTGGGTTGGGCTCCTTTTGTTGGTCTTTTTCTAATGTCTTCAGCTCTGTAGTCAGGTTATTTATGTGGGCCCTTTCTTGTTTCCTGATGAATGCTTGCAGAGCTATAAAATTCACTCTAACACGACTTTTGCAGTGTCCCACAAGTTCTTATAGTTGGTTTCTTCATGTTCATTTGTTTCCAGAAATTTTTTGGATTTCCTGTTACATTTCTTCTATGACCTATTGGTTGTTCAGCAGTGAGCTGTTCAGTTTTCAGGTGTTTGGTTTGACTTCCTGTTTCTGTGTACGGTTAACTTCCATTTTCAGTGCATCATGGTCTGAAAGGATAGTTGACACAATTTCTATCTTCTTTATTTTATTGAGCTATGCTTTGTGGCTCAACATGTGATGTATCTTGGGGAATGTTCCATGTGCACTAGAGAAAAATGTGTATTCAGCATTTTTTGGCAGGAAAAGCCCTGTTTATATCCACTAGCTCTCTTTCTTCCATTTCTTCTTTTAGGGTCAAATTTCCTTGATGAATTTCAGTCTTGTTGATCTATCCATAGTTGATAGAGCAGTGTTGAAGTCTCCAACTATTATTGTGCTACTGTTAATGTCTTCTTTGAGGTCTCTTGCAGTTGTTTTGTGTATTTTGCTGGCCTCTCATTGGTTGCATATATGTTTAGTAGGGTAATTTCTTCCTGGTATACATACCTCCTTAATAAGACATGGCCTTCATTGTCCCTTCTAACCTTTTTCAGCCTGAAGGCTATATTATCTGATACTAGTATGGCTATACCAGCCTTTTGGGAGGAGTTGTTTGTGTGGAGAATGGTCTTCCAACCTTTGACTTTGAGTCTGTGTTTGTTCTGATTATTCAGATGTGTTTCTTGTAGGCAGCAGAAAGTTGGGTTCAATTTTTTAATCCATTTTGTCACTCTGTGTCTCTTAATTGGTGCAATTAGACCATTGACATTGAGAGAGATTATTGTCGTTGGATTTTGTGCCATCTTTCTGTTTGTGCTTGTTGTACTTTTGGGTTTGGTCATATTACAGTAGACCCTTCATTCCTTCTTTTTAAAGTTGATTTTGAGTCGATGAAGTTCCTGAGTTGTTGCTATTCCATGAAGTTGTGTATCTTTCCTTCATATCTGAATGTGAGTCTGACTAGGTACAGAATTCTTGGTGAGGCCTGCAGTTCATTGAGCC
>JAJIBD010022863.1:0-83736 GCA_021461705.1 Cryptotis parvus | reverse complement strand
CTGTCTCTCTCCTTCTGGCTAATTTCGCTCAACATAATCTTCTCCATGTCCATCCATTTATAGGCAAATTTTATAACTTCATTTTTCCTAACAGCTGCATAGTATTCCATTGTGTAGATGTACCAAAGCTTCTTTATCCAGTCATCGATTTTCGGGCACTCTGGTTGCTTCCCCAGATTCTGGCTTTGGGAATAGTGCTGCTATGAACATAAAAGTAGGGATGGTGTTTCCACTCGCGTATTTTTGGTTTCCCAGAGTAGATTCCCAGGGAGTGGTATGGCTGGCTCAAATGGGAGTTCAATTTCTAGTCTTTGGAGGAAAGTCCATATTGTTTTCCAGAAAGGCTGTACCAGCCGGCATTCCCACCAACAATGGATGAGTGTCCCCTTTTTCCCCACATCCACGCCAGCACTTGTTGTTCTTGCTCTTTTGAATATGTGCCAGTCTCTGTGGTGTAAAGTGGTATCTCATTGTTGTTTTGATTTGCATCTCTCTGATGATTAGTGATGATGAGCATTTTTTCATATGTTTTTTGGCCATCGAATTTCTTCCTTGCTGAAGTTTCTGTTCATTTCTTCTCCCCATTTTTTGATGGGGTTGTTTGATTTTCTTCTTGTAAAGTTCTACCAGTGCCTGATATATCCTGGATATTAACCCCTTTATCAGATGGGTATTGGGTGAATATTCTTTCCCATTCTGTGGACTGCCTTTGTATCTTAGTCACTGTTTCTTTTGAGGTGCAGAAGCTTTTAGTTTCATGTAGTCCCATATGTTTATCTTTCTTCTAGTTGCTTTGTTAGTGATGTTTCACCTTTGAAGATGCCTTTAGCTTCAATGTGGTGGAGGGTTTTTCCTATATTTTCTTCAATGTACTTTATGGATTCAAGTCTGATATTGAGATCTTTAATCCATTTTGATCTGATTTTTTGTGCATGGTGTTAGACACAGGTCCAAATTCATTTTTTTACATGTCGCTGCCCAGTTTTCCCAACACCACTTGTTGAAGAGGCTTTCCCTTACTCCATTTTAGACTCATTGCACCTTTATCGAAGATTAAATGATCATGTGTTTGAGGTAGGGTGTCAGGATACTCAATTCTATTCCATAGGTACACAGGTCTGTTTTTATTCCAATACCATGCTGTTTTAATTACTACTGCCTTGTAGTACAGTTTGAAGTTGGGAAAGGTGATGCCTCCCATCTTCTTTTTCCCCGAGTATTGCTTTAGCTATCCTTGGGGGGTTTATTGTTCCATACAAATTTCAAGAGCGTTTGGTCAATTTCTTTGAATAATGTCATCAGTATCCTCATAGGGGACTGCATTGAATCTGTACAGAGCTCTAGGGATTATTACCATTTTGACAATGTTGATTCTCCCCATCCATGAACAGGGAATGTGTTTCCATTTCCTTGTGTCCTCTTTATCTCTTGGAGCAGTGTCTTGTAGTTTTCTTTGTACAGGTCCTTTACATACTTGGGTAAGTTGATTCCTAGGTATTTGATTTTCTGTGGCACAATTGTGAATGGAATTGTTTCCTTAATATCCCTTTCTTCTCTTTCAGTTATTTGTATATAGGAAAGCCACTGACTTTTGGGGTGTTGATTTTGTATCCTGCCACTCTACTATGTCGTCTATTGTTTCTAGGAGTTTTTGGTAGAGAGTTTAGGGTTCTCTAGGTATAATATCATGTCATCTGCAAATAATGATAGCTTGACTTCTTCCTTGCCTATCTGGATACCCCTTGATGTCCTTTTCTTCTCTGATTGCTATGGCAAGTACTTCCAGTACTATATTGAATAAAAGAGGTGAGAGGGGGGCAACCTTGTCTTGTCCCTGATCTCAGGGGGAAGGCTTTCAACTTTTCCCCATTTAGAATGATGCTTGCTGTGGGCTTTTGGTAGATGGCTGTAACTATCTTGAGGAAAGTCCCTTCAATTCCCATTTTCTGGAGCGTTTTAATCATGAACGGGTGCTGGATCTTGTCAAATGCTTTTTCTGCGTCTATTGAAAGGATCATATGGTTTTTATTTTTTCTTTTATTGATATGATGTATTATGTTGATTGACTTGCGAATGTTGAACCATCCTTGAATTCCCGGGATGAATCCTACTTGGTCATGATGTATAATCTTCTTGATGAGTCTTTGGATTCTGTTTGCTAGTATTTTGTTGAAGATCTTAGCATCCGTGTTCATCAGGGATATTGGTCTGTAGTTTTCTTTCTTTGTGTTGTCTCTCCCTGCTTTGGGTATCAGGGGTGATATGTGCCTCGTAGAAGCTGTTTGGGAGTGTTTCTGTTTCTTCTATTTCCTGGAAGAGCTTGAAAAGGACTGGCAGTAGGTCCTCCTTAAAGGTTTGGTAGAGTTCACTAGGGAATTTGTCTGTACCTGGGCTTTTGTGTTCGGGCAGACTTTTAATTACTGTTTCTATTTCCTCGATGGTGATGGGTTTATTCAGGTATTGGAGGTCTTTTTGTTTCAGCTGTGGGAGGGTTATAGGACTTCAGGAATTGATCCATTTCTTCTAGATTCTCATGTTTCACAGCATACAGGCTCTCAAAGTAATCTCTGATGATCTTTTTGGATTTCTGTGGTTTCTGTTGTGATGTCACCCTTTTTATTTCTGATTCTGTTTATTTGGGTTTTCTCTTTCCCTGTCCTTACAAGTCTTGCCAATGGTTTGTCAATCTTGTTTATTTTTTCAAAAAACCAGCTCTTGGTTTCATTAATCTTTTGAATTGTTTTTTTTTTGTTTCCAACTCATTGATTTCCTCTCTAAGTTTTATTATTTCCTTTTTTTCTGCCTGGGTTGGGCTCCCTTTTGTTGGTCTTTTTCTAATGTCTTCAGCTTTGTAGTCAGGTTATTTATGTGGGCCCTTTCTTGTTTCCTGATGAATGCTTGCAGGGCTATAAACTTCCCTCTTAACACGGCTTTTGCCGTGTCCCACAAGTTCTTATAATTGGTATCTTCATTTTCATTTGTTTCCAGAAATCTTTGGATTTCCTGTTTGATTTCTTCTATGACCCATTTGTTGTTCAGCAGTGAGCTGTTCAGTTTCCAGGTGTTTGGTTTGACTCCTGTTTCTGTGTACGGTTAACTTCCATTTTCAGTGCATCATGGTCTGAAAAGATAGCTGACACAATTTCTATCTTTTTATTTTATTGAGGTATGCTTTGTGGCTCAGCATGTGGTCTATCTTGGAGAATATTCCATGTGCACTAGAGAAAAATGTGTATTCAGCTTTTTTGGCATGAAAGCCCTGTATATATCTACTAGCTCTCTTTCTTCCATTTCTTCCTTCAGGTCCAATATTTCCTTGGTGAGTTTCAGTCTTGTTGATCTATCCATCGTTGATAGAGCAGTGTTGAAGTCTCCAACTATTATTGTGCTACTGTTAATGTCTTCTTTGAGGTCTCTTAGCAGTTGTTTTATGTATTTTGCTGACCCCTCGTTGGGTGCATATATGTTTAGTAGTGTAATTTCTTCCTGGTGTACATACCCTTAATTAATAAGAAGTGGCCTTCGTTGTCCCTTCTAACCTTTTTCAGCCTGAAGTCTATATTATCTGATACTAATATGGCCACACCAGCCTTTTTTGGAGGAGTTGTTTGCATGGAGAATGGTCTTCCAACCTTTGACTCTGAGTCTGTGTTTGTTCTGCTTATTCAGATGCGTTTCTTGTAGACAGCAGAATGTTGGGTTCAATTTTTTAATCCATTTTGTCACTCTGTGTCTCTTAATTGGTGCATTTAGACCATTGACATTGAGAGAGATTATTGTCATTGTATTTTTGTGCCATCTTTCTTTTTTGTGTTTGTTGTGCTTATGGGTTTGGTGCGCATTACAGTAGACCCGTCAGTCCTTCTTTTAAAGTTGGTTTTGAGTCCATGAAGTTCCTGAGTTGTTGCTTATCCATGAAGCTGTGTATCTTTCCTTCATATCTGAATGTGAGCCTGGCAGGATAAAGAATTCTCGGTGAAGCCTGCAGTTCATTGAGCCTTTTCATAATATCCCACCATTGTTTTCGGGCACGGAGTGTTTAAAAATATGGAACGCTTCCCAATTTGTGTGTCATCCTTGCGCAGGGGCCATGCTAATCTTCTCTGTATCGCTCCAATTTTAGTATATGTGCTGGCCGGCGAGCACTTTGAGGTCTTTTTATCGCTTCTCTGCACCGCTTAGCAAGCTTGGACGTTAGCATTTGGTCTCCTGAGGCTCGAGCCTTGCCACATTGGCGGAATGAGCTCGAGAGTTTCTGAAGACAGGCATTCTTTTGTGTCTTTCTCTCTCTCAGCATTCTTCACACAATAATGGAGGTGCTGAACCAGTCAGTTGTATTCTTCATAGATGTCATCAATGACAGTATCTTCCCATGTTGCTGCAATGGTGCCAAAGAGTTCCAAGTTGGTGGTCGTTCTGGGAGTCTCTTCTTAAACTTTGCAGCCTTTTCTCCCCATTGCGGGAAGTAGAATTTTGCAGAAGGGAGATGGTGGTCCGATCCTGTTTGTAATTTCGGACGACAGCAACATCGGTCAGACAAAACTGTCGATTGAAGATGATGTGGTCAATTTCATTGTGGAACTGTCCACCAGGAGATTCCCATGTCCAACGTTTCGCTTCAGCTTTCTTGAACTGTGAGTTCCCATTAATGATCTTGGTGGACATGATGAACTCAGAGAGTCTCTCACCCTGTTCGCTCCATTCTAGGCTATGGGTCCCGATATGGAGTTCCTCAGCCGATCTTCTTGGTCCTATCTTGGCATTAAAATCACCGACTATGATCTTGTAGAAGGTGTGATCTTTTTGTAGAACTCCTCCAATTCCGTGTAGAATTTCTCAATTTCATCTTCTTTGTTTGTGGATGTTGGTGTGTAGACAATGAAGATAGAAATTGCTGGCAGTGGGCCACATCTCTTCAAGTGTAATCGTCCTATTTGGTTTGTTAGGCATTCAAATGAATCAATGTTGACGGCCATGTTCGTGTTGACAAGGACACCAACACCACCAATGCCTCTTTTTCTTTGCATGTTCCAAGGAACAATTCTTCTCTGGTATCAAATACAGCATGATGCGACTGACGCGCCCCTCAGTCTCATCATTAAGATCATAGAGCACATTAAGCAGATATAATTTTCCAACTTGCTCTGTTTTATTTCAAAGACCTTAGAGATGTCTGTACTTATTAAAATTACTTCTTTTCATCTTTAGAGGTATATTTGTTGTATTATCTATTTCCTTCCTGACAGGATTTGGAAGTCACATTGCTTCAGATTGCAGATTTCATATTTTTCCTCCGGCAATTGGTCTGGCTCTTAAATATGGTGTTCAGTGAATCCCATACATTATGATTCATATTAAATTGGAAATAATTCTGAGATTACCAAATCTCCTCATATCAAGGCAGCATACACAAATACTGAAAGTTTTATTTGGTTTCCTAGGATTTAGTGTGATTTCACCATTTGACACTAGATGTTCTTTCGGGAACATACTTGTGTTTTTCTCTCCTGTTTTTATGCCAAAATTATGTGTTTTACTGACAGACTTTGGTGCCAGGTCACTGATCACTCAGAACTACATTGTGTTATCTATGGCGTGTAACTATTAGAGCTTTACAATGTCATTAAATTAGGCAGGCGTGGGAGCTGCTGCAGCAAGGAAGGCTAAAATCTTTTCATTGCACTATTAATGAGGTCCCCTTGAAATAGAAAATGTGCTGTTTTTAAGTTTTATTTGCTCTATTCTATAGTCTTATGAAGGAAGAAGAGGTGTTGTATTTGCACTGTGACATGGGATTTCAAATAACAGATACAATAGTGCTACGGTTAATTTTATGAGAACTCAGCTCCCCTGCCTTACTTTTTCAAAAGAGACTGGTTTGGATAAAGAACAAAAATAAATAACTGGTTTCACAATGTGGAGAAAATAACATCAGGACAGAGGAACCCGCCCTCTAGACCTGATTTTAATGATTTTGGAAAGGTCTTCAACACTGTTTTTAAGTTATTACTAGTGCAAGTGGAATGGCTGAAGAAAAATTTCAGTTCTAGAGATATTTGAACTCCTACAGGTTAATGAGCGCCTAGACTAATAGCTCTGTAGGGAATTAAATTTGGAGTTTTATGTACAGTAATATCACATCTATGGAAATAAATATTTTATCTGCATATAGGATTTGGCCCTTAAGATTAAAACAAAGCCATCTAATGGATAATTTCTCTGAAAAGTTCTTACCAAATCTAAAAGAACAGAAAAGTACCACTCAGGCTTATGATGACAATTACCATACTCATTAATACCTTCACTTTCCTTTCCATTGAAAATAGCTTATTCTTTACAGCAAACATAAAGTGATTTGAGTCTATGCACAAGAGCATAATAAATGCTAAGAGAAATGATACTCTGCATTAGCAAATGTGTTATATTAGAGTCAGCTAGTAGTCTCTTGGTAATAAAGATGCTACTAGATGTCATTATATTTGGATTTAACTTTTTTCACTGTAGAGTCTAGCTTACATTGAGGAAGTAAAGAAGACATATCTTATTTTGCAGACAATGCAGATTGTAAAGCAGGTTGCAAAAAGCAATTGGGTTCATCACATAAATCTGTTTGTCTTGAGAGGCTAGAAAAATACCAGTGATTCAAGGCTACAAGTTTTAATTTACTATATTTTCTTGGTGCCTCTGAAGGATAGTAGGAGAGAAAAACCTTATTATATGTGGCACTTTTCTTCTATAAAGAAAAATGGATATGAGGAGAGTATTCAAAGATTGCTTACTACCATCACAAGATAAAGTAAAAAAAAATCGTGCAAAATTTTTTTTAAAATGCTACTTTATTTTCTTTTTGCGTAGCACACATATAATAAATCATCATTACACGACTTTAAGTTATACTGTTATAGACAAGTAAAAATAGAGTAAGGTAATTTTCATTGGTATCTATATTTAAGAAAACTCAACTTTGTTTTTGTTAGTTTGTTTTTAAATTCATTCAAGTAATATGCATGATAAATGAAATAACTGATAATCTTGCAAGAAAAATTATAGACCAAGATGTACCATGTGCCTCTACTCTATTTACTTTGGTATTTGTAATTATCTGGGTATGAAGAAGAGAGAATATTAAAAAGCAAACAATTGGAAAGAAATAACAAACTGCTATGTTATTTTACCCTTTATTTCAAGGTGAAAAAAAGAGCCTTTATCATGTATACCATAGCTGTTTATAATAATAACACATGGTACCATTTCCCAATACTATTTTGGAGTCTTTTTACTATAACCATGTTCACTTATCCTTGGGGATTAACAGTAAGTCATCTTTGGTAGAGACCAAACAAAAAGCATGAACACTTTGACATCTTTTTTCCACACGGAGAAGGTAGTGTCATAGTCAGCATCACAGGAAATCCTCGAAAAATATATTTCTCACTGTCATGCACAGCTAGAAGTTCTTATACTTTCCATTATCAATAGGTGTTTCTGGAGTTATTTTGCAAATCTCAGTCTCCTTTTCCCAAGTGTTTCCTAAGGAAAGACTACCGAGGCAACACTCTAACATCAGGACAAAATGGAATACATCTAGAGGTTTCAAGAGCACAAAGCTCACTGGCAAATAATATTTGATATATAAATCATGCAACTAAGACTGAACATTAAGTTGATTTTTAGTTTACCTCTATTCTCCTTGGAGGTAAAACAAGAAACTGAAAAGATTATTATTGACCTTGATAACACCAGGGTTTGTAAGTATAATCCTTAGTGAAATTAACAGCAATGCATCTTGAAAACAGCAAAGATTATTAAAACAAAAGAGTCCAGCTTCATGTTTTTCCAGTAACTTTAAATTTAATTTAGTTATTTTTATTGTGGGTTTTACAGAGTGTCTTAATAATTTAGAATAGAGCCAGAAGCAGAAATGATCGAAAATCATTGTCTCTATCTGTCTTCTATAATGATCTAAAATCTCTGCATGAAAGACAGCACTGTCTCAGAAGCATGAGGGAGAAAATCGCTCTTACAAGTAACCAGCAAAAGCTTCCTAGATGCTGGAGGAAAACATGTTTAGAAACATAGTAGATGGAAACTGAAAAGAACTAAAATAATTATTGTAATGGAACTCAGAATTGAATTTTAATTCATAGCATTTGGAAGAATTATCTCAAACTAATACACTCCTCTTCTCTTAATGTATATTAGTATTTTTGTGATACTTTACTTAAACTTTTAATGACTATTTCAACTACATCTTAAGCTGCAAAGGGTACACTAATTAAAAACTACTCTCTCTCAGCTTAAACTATACCTTTATTATCTATCGTGTTACTACTAAACCCGTGTTTTATTTACTTGTTATGCCAAAAACTAGTAACAATTATGGACCTCAGTTCCATGACCTGAAGAATGGTTTCGGGCTCCTCCTGTCCCTGGAGCAAGTAGATGCCCTTAGGTTACACTTGCTTGTGACAGGACTAATGGAGATGTTACTAGTGCCCACTCGAGCAAATCGATGAGCAATGGGAAGACAGGGATGCAGCGACTATAATATGATATGATATGATATGATATGATATGGTGTGGTATGATATGATAAAATGCAATATAATGCAATATAGTGCAATATAATGCAATGCAATGGAATGCAATACAATACAATAATACAATATAATACAATATAATACAATATAATAATATTATATTGGAAGCAATCCATGGAGCTCACCTCCCGGTAAGGCCAACATTGCTTCAAGGGTTCGCTCCTGGCCAAGTCCAACATTGCCCCAAGGGTTCAATGAAGCATACAACTGACTGGTTCAGCAACTCCATGATTGTGCAAAGAATGCCAAGAGAGAGAAAGACACAAAAGGACACCTGTCTTCAAAAACTCTCAAGCTCATTAGCCAACGTGGCAAGGCGCAAGCCTCAGATGACCAAATGCTAACGTCCAAGTTAGCAAAGCAGTGCAGAAAGCGATAAAGAAGGACCTCAAAGAGAGAAGAGCAGAAATAATGGAAGATGCAGCAGAAACCTGGAAAAGCATTCACAACGCCCACCTGTCCTTCGCCAACTATAAGACCAAGATGACTGCCCTCCAACGTCCTGATGGATCTAACATGTCTTCCAGAAAGACAATGGAGAAGATAATCCATGACTTCTACTCAGATCTCTTTGATAGCCAACATACCAAATTCCGCAGGATGGATATGTTGTTCCCAACATTCTCCCTTCTGAAATATGACATGACATTTCATCGGTAAAGAAGGGAACAGCACCAGGCCCACACAAAGTCAGACCTGAACACCTGAAAAATTTGCCGTTAGTACTCATCAATACATTGGCTTGGCTCTTCATGCTACCTGTCTGAATGCAAGGTGCCCTCCCTGGAAAACCAGCAGCACAGTTCTACTGTTCAAAAAGGGAGACATTTAGGACATTGGCAACTATCGCCCCATCTTCCTGTTGTCTGTCATCTATAAGCTGTTCACTCTAGTCATCCTGAACAGGATTGGCAGAACATTGTATGACAGACAACCATGTGAGCAAGATGGCTTCCAAAAGAATTCAGCACAAACGACCATATTCACATGGTAACCAAGCTCATTGAGGTTTGTAGGGAGTTCAAGATGCCGCACTGTCTCACATTCATTGATTTAAAGAAAGCCTTTGATTCTGTTGAGACCGAAGCAGTTATCGAAGCCCTAGCCAAACAGGGTGTTCAAACTTAAAACATCAAGATCCTTTGTGAGCTGTATTACGGATTCACCACCAGGATCTCACCATTCTACAAGGAAGTGATCATTGATGTCAAAAGAGGGGTTCGGCAGGGTGATACCATTTCACCAAAGCTCTTCAGTGCCACCCTCGAGAACATCATGCGACAATTGGAATGGGAAGGAATGGGAGTGAAGATAGAAAGTCGGCAACTACACCACCTTCGCTTAGCTGATGACATTGTTCTAATAACACCAAACATTAGCAAAGCGGGACAAATGCTGGCTGACTTCAACTGAGAATGTGGAAAGATATCTACAGCTGAATTTCGACAAAATTATGTTCATGAAAAAATGAACTAGTTCCACAGGCCCCATTCACTCTCAATGGGACAAACATCTCTGAATGCAGCACTTATGTGTACCTAGGTCGAGAAGACAATATGATGAATGACCTAAAACCTGAGCTGCACAGGAGGAAAAGAGCTGCATGGAATCCCTTTAAAAGCATCGAAAAAATAGCTAAAAGCACAAAGAACCTCTGGCTCCTGGCACAGCTCTTCGACTCCACCTTTCTCCCTGCATTAATATATGCCTCAGAGACCTGGGACCTACTAAAGCAGGATGAGAATGCTATTCAGGTCTCCAAAGAGGAATCAAAAGAGCTATGCTTGGAATACCACACCTCATTCAATTGAGAGAAGGAATCCGGTTTCCGACCTCTGCAGTTCCAGAGTCAGGAACTCTGCCTTGTTTGCGAGCATCGAAAATCAGATGAGCTGGACATGTAATGTGATTTGGAGACGACCTCTGGACTAGAGCCATACTGACTGAATCCCACGGGACATCAACAGATCACCTGGCCGCCCACCTACAAGATGGTCAGACTTCTTCGTCAGACCCTGAATGAACAGTTTCAGGCTCTCTGTATTCCTGAAGCAAGCAGATGCCATTTCATTCACTGGCACGTGATAGGGTCAAATGGAAAAGTTACTGGCCCCGCTACAGGAAATCGATGAACAACGGGATATCTAGTGATCTAGTGATCATGTTCGGAAAAAATAATTGATACAATTTATAGCTTCTTGATTTTAAGGAGGTATGTTTTTTGGCTCATTTGGTCGATCTTGGAGAATATTCTATATGCATTGGAGAAAAAGGTTTTTGTCTTTTTTTGGTTATGAAAATCTTGTATCTATCTACCAGCCCTCTTTCTTCCATCTCTTTCTTCAACTTCAGTATTACCTTAGTAAGTTTCAGTTTTGTTGCTATGTCAATAGTTGATGAGCAGTGTTGAAATTTCAACTACTATAGTGCTGGACTGGTTTTTAATAGAATCGCTTGCCTTGTTGGGCTATAGCGATTGCACAATGGGTATAGCATCTACCTTGTACATAGCCAACCTAAGTTCCATCCCTGTCATCCCATATGGTACCCCAAGCACCACCAGTGGTAATTCCTGAGTACAAAGTCAGGAAATAAAGAATTGTGTAATCAAACGTCCATGAAGCAAATTCTCCTCCTGTTGTTCTTTGCCCACTTAAAAATTATGACAAACTGCTATGATGTTTAATTTATTCATTTTTGAGATAAATGACTTCTTGAATATCAAAAAATCTTGCTTTACTGCTTATGCTAGAAACTTTTCTAAAGGATATTTATTCATGTTTTATCACTGTCTTTCATTCTTTCTTCTATCTTAAACTCTACTAAAGAAATATTGCTTCCTATCTTGATATTATGTCAAATGTTTCTTATCAGTATTTAAAATGGCATCATTCTTTGTCTTTTGTTAAGAGTTCATACCTTTAAAGATGAACCTTGTAATAGCTTTGTCACATACTCTAAATTGAACTGCAAAAGCATAAAATTCTCATTTGCTTAAGCTAAGTTGTCATCTCAATTCTGTAGAAGGACATGCTGTGATTTGTACAGAAGTTCACAAAGCAATTATTAGGTTGAGTTAATTTCATCTGTTCTTTCTCCTGTACCTTTTCTAATATTTGTGAGTTATACCATATTTCAGGTGTCTGTATTCAAGATATGATTTTATGCTCCCAAGTTTCAAAGGAGTACTCCATGTCTTTGGAGGAGGAAGATATTTCATGTGTCAAATCACATATTATATTTGTTTCTGACAAATGAATTAGTAGGGAAGACATTAAGTTGTGCTGGCAATATTTTACCAGTTGTGGGGAATTAATATTAGTCTCACATATGAGAGCCAAGTGTTCTGCCACTGAGGCGTGTCCCTGCCTTTATTGCTAAGTTTTACATTTGGTTTCCTGAAAGCAGACTCCAAAATGTGCTCAACAAACTTCATTGTTCATCACCTTGAGTACTGTAGTTGTCCCTACAATGAGTAGCTTCAGGTGGCTGTGAATTAAACGGACAAGTTCACAGGTGTGGAACACACACCCACAAACTAAATAAGAGTAAGTTCATATCAGTTTGTGTAATAGGTATGTATATGTGCATGTATATATAGGCAATATCTGTATGCATGATGTAATTCCCTTTAATCTTTAGTTTTCATGGTCTCATTGTACTTTTCTGCCACACCCATTTGTCTTGTAATCTATGTTCTCCTAATGGAAAATACTGAAAAATATTGAGTAATATAGATGTTGTAAAACTAAAATTAAAGATGAGAGTTCCTAGGACTCTTCACTAGGACTGAAGAGTCCTAGTGCTTGTATAAGGAAACAGGAGGCTGAAATGGTGTGTACACAGACACATATAGGTATATATATATATATATATATATATATATATATATATATATGTGTGTATGTATATGAGTGTATGTGTGAACAGGTGAACACATGGACAGAAGTGTGATACATGGTAGTTTATGCCTAAGTCCAAGGTTGGTTATACAATAAGGGCAAGTCTAAGCACATATTTGGTTGCACAAACCCAGCAACAAAATTTAGTATAAAAAAAACCTTAACCACAAAGAAATTTGGTTAATAAAATTTACAGTGCCATTTACCCTGGCTGGTTATTTGTGCATACAGGATAATTTGTGTTAATAAAAACAGATAATTTAAAGCATGTTTTGACAAATCAGATCTTGACTACTAGTCAGTTATTTTTCTAGAAAACACCACAGTTTTCTTGTCTGCTTCTATCATGTTTACGATCAGAAATTCAGAAAATGCTGTTAGTGTGGTTAGCAACAAATATGAAACATTTGAATATAAGATTATATTTATTTGTATAATGCATATGATATTTAACCACAGACATATAAAATGGTTTTTTTTCAGAGGCAAATATTTCACATTTTTCAGGAGAATATGAATTTTCAGGAGTATAACTGTAAAGTGGAAGTACTGAGTTATATTTTATAATGTTAAAAATATTTTTCTGAGGGAAAGGAGCGATAGCCCAGCGGGTAGGGCGTTTGCCTTTCACGCGGCCGGCCTGTGCCGGCCCGGGTTCGAATCCTGGCATCCCATATGGTCCCCGAGCACCGCCAGGAGTAATTCCTGAGTGCAGAGCCAGGAGTAACCCCCTGAGCATCGCCGGGTGTGACCCAAAATGCAAAAAAAAAAAAAAAAAATTTTTTTTCTGAGAAAGCTTAACTTAAGAGTTTAAAAATTATGAAACTTTTCAACAAAAAACGTTATTTTATAATTAATTTGGAGTTTTTATATTCATGAAATTTCAAAATAATCGCAATGTAGTCTTCCATTAAGAATAATACTTAAATCAAGTGATTAAAAAAGTAATTTAAAATAGTAATAAGGTTGTTTTTCAAATTATAGCAAATACATCCTAAAATTTAAATTGGAAATAAACGTGATTTCATAGATATAATGTGATATATATAGATATAATGTGCGTGGGCTTGCGGCCGCGGTTCATCAATAAATGCTTTATTTGGAGGTGTTTTAAAAGAGTTTGCCTCCCGCTCGGCAAGGCTGGGAAGCTTCTCGTGTTGTATTTGATATGTCAAATTCCAGTAACAATTATATTAGGTCATTCCCATGACCTAATATAATGGTTTGAGGCTCTTTATGTTCCTGTAGCAAGCTGATGCCCCTGGCTCTACTGGCATGAGACAGGACATATGGAGATATTACTGGTGCCCGCTCTAGCGAATAGACGATCAACGGGAAGATCGTGATCGTGATAATGTGATAGCTTTGCACCAATCAAGCATGTCAGTTACAAAAGTCTAAGATTACTAGAAAATCTACTTTCATTCTCAAACACATCTCTTTTTCTCACCCCTAAATTTATCTAAGTAACTCCATTAAATAAAACTATTTGCTACACTATTAATTAATAAATAAAAAATAATAAGAGTAAAAATGGCACTTGTATAACAATTATTAGTAATACATCATATCACTGGCATGAGGTAATATATCATTATTGTTTTGGCTTTTCCTTGAAAAGTGATAACAATAATTATTTTTAGTGTTGTATTAATCTTTTATGTATTAGTCATGTTTTCTTTTTTTAATATTTTATTATACCACCATGAGATATACATTTACAGAGATGTTCATGTTTGAGTTTCAGTCATACAGTGCTCCATAACAGAAATTTTTCCCACATACCTTTGGTCTTTTTTAAAGGAATTGTCTGCTCATTTCTTCTCCCCCAAATTTAATGAGTCATAAAATATTTTTTGTTGCAAAGGTTTAGAGTTGATTTATATAACTTGGAATTCCCACTTTGTCAGCTACATTGTGGGAAACTGCCTTTTCCCTGTCTGTGTGCTGCTGTCTTTTATTCTAGTCATTTTCGTTTACTTTTACTTCTGTTTGGCCAAAAGCTATTGAATCATTAAAGTTGTGCCTAGATTAGGTGTCAAAATGTTCTATTTATTCCTCACTATAACTTTTGAATTTTAACTTTATATCAAATTAATCCATTTTGAAAAGGCTTTTATATAATATATGAGATAGAGGTCTGAGATAATTGTTGAAAGATAGGTCTACAGCTGAATCTCAGCAAAACTATGTTCATGAAAAATGAACTAGTTCCAGAGGCCGCATTCACTCTCAATGGAACAAACATCTCTGAATGCAGCAGTTATGTGTACCTAGGTTGAGAAGTCAACATGATGAACGACCTAAAATCTGAGCTGCGCAAGAGGAAGAGAGCGGCATGGAATACCTTTACAAGCATCAAAGACATAGCTAAAAAGACAAAGAACCTCCGGCTCCAGGCACATCTTTTCAACTCCACCTTTCTCCCTGCATTAACATACGCCTCAGAGACCTGGGCCCTATGAAAGCAGGATGAGAATGCTATTCGGGTCTCCCAAAGAGTAATCGAAAGAGCTATACTTGCAATATCACGCCTCACTCAAATGAGAGAAGGAATCCGGAGTTCTCACCTTGGTTGCTATTCCAGAATCAGGGACGCTGTCTTGTTTGCCAAGGCATCGAAAATCAGATGGGCGACATGTAATGCGATTTGGAGACGGCCGCTGGACTAGAGCCATTACCGACCGAATCCCACAGGATATCAAAAGATCACGTGGCAGCCCACCTAAGATGGTCAGACTTCTTCATCAAGACCATGAACGAACGTTTTGGGGCTCTTTGTATTCCTGAAGCTACCAGATGCCATTGGGCTACATTGGCATGTGATAGGGTCAAATGGAAATGTTACTGGCGCCCGCTGGAGCAAATTGACGAATAATGGATGTCAAGTGATCAAGTAATCAAGTGACTAAAAAGCTCAAGATTCTTCACCGCTGCCACTCTGCCACATTTAGAATACCACCACTTCATTCTCCTTTCACTCCTCTCTGCTTTGTAATCTGTGTTGTCATGGATCAATACTGTAGAGTCACTTGTTTTGTCTTCCTATATACCACAGATGAGTAAGATTATTTAGTGTGCATCCTTCTTATTAAGTTAATAATAACTTATTTTGATGATACCTTCCAATTTAATCCATTTTAAAGAATATAATATTTCACATTCTCTTTAAGTTACATGGTATTACATAATGTATACATACATAAGTTTCTTTAACCATTCCTATATCATTGGACATTTGGATTGTTTCTATACAAGACTTTTGTACTCAGTATTGCAAAGAACAGATATCTGTTTGAATTAATGTTTTTGAATTTTTCTGCCTGTATATTTTGTGTTTTGTGTATATAGCTCTACAAAAAAATAATTTTTTATTTTAAGGGTAGATGCCAAGAAGTGGAATCACTGAGTCATATGGGAGTTCTGTTATACTTTGATGTATAATCTCCAAACTATTTTCATAATCTTCATTAGACATTTCCACAAACCATGAATGAGGGTTCCTTTTTTCACTTCTTCCTTACCAACACTTGTAGCTTTCTATTTTTCTTTGGCTTTTTGGGTCACAACCAGCAATGCTCAGGAGTGACTTCTGGCTCTGCATTCAGGAATTAGTCCTGGCAGTGCACAGGGGACGATATGGGATTCAGGGATCGAACCCAGATAGGCAGTGTGCAAGGCAAATCCTCTAGTTCATTGCTTACATACAAAACATATTTGTGTGTTTATTTATAACTTGCTATTTTACAGTATTGCCTTTTTAAGTGTTTTTTTATTGTGTTGGATTTTGATTTCTGATAGTTGTTCGATTTTTCAGCTTTTTAGGATTTTCTATGTATATTTTCATTCATATGCAAATAGGGGTAAGTTGGGGATCAGCAGGATCCCCAGTAGATTTGGGAGAATGCCTTTGCACGTTTGGGGCTGATGACCACTACTGACTGTTTCTCCCCATCCCCTGATTGATGGACAAAAGAACAAGACCACAGTCTGCTCAGTAATCAGAGGCTGCTCTTAATAAAAATTCTTCCACTGCTCTCCTGTATATTCTCTGTTAACTAGCAGAAGTCAAGTCTGCTAGTTAACCCCTCCCAAAAAGGTTGGTAGTTGCAAGAGGTGATGGACTTTGATCCTGAAACAATGAGAAAGTGTAAAAAGCCCCCTCCTTCATGGGATTGAGGGCTTCCCCTCAAAGATGGAAATAAGCCTTGGAGTTGTAGACCTGCCCAGGAGAAAGGCAGGATCCCAGTATGTTATTTTCTCATTTTTTGCTGGTAAACAATCATCTTAATAGTATCTCTTGTCATATTTTATAAACGAGAGACTCACATACATGGGGCAGAGTTGCTACTGGCTCTCCCTGTGCCCAGCTGATCACGGGGAACCAGGAGGGAAGCTGGGTTCTACCCTGGCCCACCACCGCAGCAGAACCTTGCAAAAAGCCAGAGGAGCCCCCACACCATGAGGGCCGCCATTTTCCACATCCGGATTCTCCACTCATCAGAGTTCCACCCAGCAGAAAAGCTGATCTTTCCCTGTTCATCAATAAATGCTCAGGATTAGAGGTGACTACAAGAGTATCCCACCTGCACGGCAGAGCCTGGCAAGCTACCCATGTCGTATTTGATATGCCAAATACCAGTAACCATAATAGTCCTCATTCCCATGACCTGATGGAATGGTTTGAGGCTCTTTATGTTCCTGGAGAGGGAAGATGCCCTTGGGCTACACTAGCATGTGACAGGACATATGGAGATGTTACTGGTGCCCACTCAAGTAAATCGATGATAAATGGGAAGACAAGTGATACAAGTGAAGTGATACAGTTCTCACTGGTGTATGATGACATAATATAATTGTTTGATTTGGATGTGTTCCATACATCTTCCTTAGAGTAGTGTTTCTATCCTCTATCCTTATTTTTGGTGGAGTTATTGGTTTTTCTATTGAACTTGGTGAGTGATTTATGTATTGTGCAAATTATCTTTATCGATAAACTCTTTGCAAAAATTTGCTCCATTCAGTAGGCCTTTTTATTTTTGCCTGAGTTTCTTTTACCTTTCACAACCTTTTAATTTAAAACTATCTCATTTCTTTATTTTTGCTTCTATTGTATTTCTCTCTGGAGACAAATCATTAAGCTACTTCTGAAATCCAATTCTTGGAGAGTTTTGTCTGTATTTTCCTCAGTGTATTTTATGGCTTCTGGTATAATCTAATGTTCTAATACAGTTTGAATCAAATTATGTGATTCGTGTGAAATATAGTTTTAGATTTTATTGTTTGCATGTGGCTACCAAGTTTTCATCATGTGCTGAAATTTTTTTCTTGTTTTACTTCAAGGACATTATAAACTCTGTTATCTACCTTAATTATCTGTCATCAATCTCCCCAGACTTTATCTCTGGGCATTTTTTTTAATCTTTGTGTTTAGCATATTTTAGTCCATTGACTTTAATCACTATCTTTAATTCAAATTACATAGTTATACTAATATATATTCTTAGTATAATAAAATGTCAGGAAATGCAATATATCCCAGTTAGATTTTAAAGTTGTTGTGGGTATTTAAATAATGTACTTTTATACAAATTCCTTAGAGTTTTTTCTAAGTCCTGATGAATGCCATTGGTATTTTGATGGAAGTTGTCTGGAATCTGCAAAATGCTCTAAGGCGGCTGTTTTGACAATGTTAATTTTTCCTATATATGAACATGAACTATTTTCCCATTTCTTTCATAAACATGAAACTTACAGTTCTCAATATTATAGTCTTGCATATCGTTTGTTCATATTTTTCTTATTTATTTTGATATTTTCTTTATTGAGATTATAATTTAATTGTTTTATTTCTCTTCTACCTATAGATAGAAATAAAACAAATATGACTTGAGATATAGTGCAGCATAGAGCACTTTATTAGCATGCAGCTGATATGGGTTTAATATCAGGCATCACATATAGTCACTTGAAACTTCCAGGAGTGATTTCAAGCATAGAGCCAGAGTCACCCTAGATCACTGCTTAGTGTAGCATACCCTAGCAAAAACAACATTATTTTATTGCCTCATACTCTTTTTTGAGTATTTTTATTTTAATTTTTATTTATTTATTTATTTTTTATGTATTTATTTATTTATTTATTTATTTATTTATTTATTTGCTTTTTTAGGTCACACCCGGCAATAGTTGGGGGTTACTCCTGGCTCTGCACTCAGAAATTACTCCTGGCAGTGCTCCGGGGACTATATGTGATGCAGGGGATTGAATCTGGGTCAGCTGTGTGCAAGGCAAACACCCTACCTGCTGGACTATCACTCAGGACCGATTTTATTTATTCTATTTTTATGCTTCATAATCATTTTTATATCTCACATATATCTTTTTTAAAATATGTAACACCAGGATTTATAATTCTGCTCCATCATTATATTGGTTCTCTATATTGGTATGTTGTTCCTTATAACTTTTCATAGTTCAAAAGTTTAATGAATTGTCATATAATAGCTCTAAGCTTTTCACACTGATAATGTAAGAAAATTCCTGCATGTTTCTAACCTACAAGTATCACTTATATCACTTGTCTTTCTGTTGTTCATTGATTAACTTGAGTGGGCACCAGTAACAGCTCCATTAGTTGGGAATGAGATCCATTATTGTTACTGTTTTTGGCATATTGAATACACCACAGGTAGCTTGCCAGGCTCTGCCGTGGCTCTGGGTTCATCCCAAGGGGCCCAGTCTTTTCTATGTCAGACCATCAACCATCCCGAGCCCACGGGCAGAGCCCTGGGTGTGGACTAGTCTGTCTCCTGTCTGCCACCTGCCAATGCAGCTGGGCACTGCAGCCACACCTGCAACACCTCAAGGGGCAGGACCTACAGGTGTAATTTATTTAAATTATATCATCAAGATATAGACCACTACAAAGCTATTCATGATTGTGTTTGAGTTATAGTGCTCCAGCAGCCTTCCCTACACCAGTGCACATTTCCGAATACCAACATCCTCAGTTTCCTTCCTCTACATTTCCTGCACTTATGGCAGTCACTTTCTCTCTCTTCCCTCTCTCTCTTTTCTATTGCACATTGTGCTTTGCAGTACATACACTGAGGGGTTATCATGCATATACCATTAGAGACTTTCAATAATCATTTCTAGTCTAGCATTGCCATTTCCAACTATTATTGGCAAACTGATAATTTCACTATCTTACCTAAACTTTTCCCCCCCACACATTTGTGGTAGATTCCAACCCTTGGAAAGTCCTTTTGGACCCTGTTTTCCTGGCCTTGATATTAGTCTAATTACAGTTTTTATGTCCCACAAATACTTTTTAAATTTGAAACACCCAGTTTCATAATTCTGCTAATCAATTACAATTCTGGTAGTAATATGGTTTCCATTGAGAGAGTGAATGGGGCCTCTGGAACTAGTTCATTTTTCATAAACATTGTTATTTTGAGATTAAGCTGTAGACCTATCTTTCCACATTCTCGGTCAAGGTCAACCAGCATTTGTGCCTCTTGGCTAATGTTTGGTGTTATTAGAACAATGTCATCAGCAAAGCAGAGGTAGTGTAGTTGCCGACCGCATGTCTTCACTCCCATTCCTACCCATTCTAATTGGCGCATGATGGTTCTCGAGAGTGCCACTGAAGAGTTTCCATGACATGGCATCACCCTGCCAAACCCATCTTTTGACATCAATGATCACTTCCTTGTAGAATAGTGAGATCCTGGTGGTGAATTCATAATAGAGCTTGCAACGGATCTTGATGTATTGGGTTGGAACACCTTTTTTGGCTAGGACTTCGATGACCACTTCAACTAACAGAATCAAAGGCTTTCTTTAAATCAATGAATGTGAGACAGAGTGGCATCTTGAACTCCCTAAACACCTCAATGAGCATGGTTGCTGTCCGGATATGGTCGAATGTGCTGAATCCTTTTCAGAAACCAGCTTGCTCTCATGGTTGTCCTTCATCTAATGTTCTGCCAATCCTGTTCAGAATAACTTGAGTGAATAGCTTGTAGATGATGGACAACAGGGAGGTTGGGTGATAGTTGCCAATGTTTTGGATGTCTCCCATCTTGAACAGTAAAATGGACAGAAAAATGAACTAGTTCCAGAGGCCCCATTCATTCCTAATAGAACAGACATCTCTGAATGCAGCAGTTATGTGTACCTAGGTCGAGAGCTCAACATGACGAGCGATCTAATACCTGAACTGTGCAAGAGGAAGACAGAGGCATGGAACGTCTTTAAGAGCATTGAAGAAATAGCTAAAAGAACAAAGAACCTCCAGCTCCAGTCACATTTCTTCGACTTCACCGTTCTCCCTGCATTCACATAAGCCTCAGAGACCTGTGCCCTAGGAAAATAGGATGAGAAAGCTATTCGTGTCTCCCAAAGAGGAATTGAAAGAGCTATGCTTGGAATATCACGCCTCACTCAAGTGAGAAAAGGAATCCAAAGTTCCGACATCCATCGCTGTTCCAGAGTCAGGGACGCTGTCTCGTTTGCCAAGCCATCGAAAATCAGATGGGCTGGACATGTAATGCAATTTGGAGACGACTGCTGGACTAGAGCCACTACCGACTGGATCCATAGGGCATAAAAGATCATGTGGCCACCCACCTATGATGATCAGACTTCTTCGCCAAGACCCTGAACGAACAGTTTGAGGCTCTCTGTATTCTTGAAGCAAGCAGATGACATTGGGCTACACTAACACATGCTAGGTTCAAACAGAAATATTACTGGCGTCCACTAGAGCAAATCAAGGAATAACAGGATGTTAAGTGGTCAAGTGATCAAGTGATATGGTTTGAAGTGTAACACATTCCAGCCCCATGCCTCCAAAAATTTCCACTCCATCTATCCTTATCTTGGTGTCCCTCTTAGGTTCCTCCATCTTCCCCTACCATTTATACATTTAATTCTGTAAACCAGTCTTCAGGTTTTTGTTTTACTCTACCATTGGCATTCCCATAACATGTTTCTTTGTGAACCACAGATGAGAGAGAGAGAGAGAGAGGTAATCTGTATCTCTTGCTAGTTCTGGTTCACTGCACTCAGCATGGTATCTGACAGTTTTAATAACAGAGTGGAAAATGGAATGACTTTATTTTCTATTTTTATTGCTCAATTGGTCGATGTCTGTCAGGCCCACCCAGGAACACCAGGTCTCAAACCCTGCTCATCAGTGTCCCACTCTATAGAGAAGCCTATTTAAAGCCCAGGTATGCCCTAACCAGAGACACAGACACACGGGGCAGAGCTGCTACTGGCTCTCCCTTTTCTTCACTGATCATGAGCCTTCTGGAAGGTAGGGCGAGTTCTGGCCCTAATTCCATAGTGCCTTGGAAGAAGCCAGAGGAGTTCACGCACCATGATGGCAGCCATTTTCAACACCCGGACTCCACAGCTCTATAGAGCTCCACCTAAGAGAAATGCCGGTCTCAAGCCCTGCTCATCAGAGTCCCACCCTATAGAGAAGCCTATTTCAAGCCCAGGTATGCTCAAACTATAGACACAGACACTCAAGTCAGAGCTGCTACTGGCTCTCCCTTTGCATAGTGGCTCCACAGTTCATCAGTAAATGAATCAACTGAAAGCTTATCCACTACTAAGAGTATCCCACTCACACAGCAGAACCTGGCAAGCCACCCATGTCATATTCAAGTACATTAATGATGACAAATACAGTAATGATGGACATCATTTCCATGACCTGACTGAATGGTTTGAGACTCTTTGTATTCCTGTAGAGAGCAGAGGACATAAGGCTACACTAGCACATGACATGGACAAATGGAAACGTTACTCAAGTAAATCAATGATCAATGGGTGTCAGGGATGTCTCTGGGGTCCCCAAGGGTCCCCAACTGTGTCAGGACAGAAGTTTTCTTCTACCTCTGAGGTCGCCGGGGAACAGATGAAAACTCACTAGTCCAGTGCAGTACCAAAAAAGACTTTTAATAGTACAAAAGCTCTTCCACAGCACTCCAATATAATGAATGAACTCTAGCTCTGGTCCGAACTTAGACTATACAAAAGAGCCTGAATCTCCTACCAAAGAGAGAGGATTTCACCCAAGAGGAGTCCTACCCAAAAGAAGGAGCAAAAGGCCAAGGGGCCTCAAGTCGGTCCCCTTATATACACCAAAGTAATCCAGGGAGGGTCATGTCAGCAAAGAACCCTAAACAGAGTGTAGAAGGGCGGTGTCACAGCCTATTACAGGTATAAACAAAGGTTAATCCAAGAACTAATCTCTTCTTCTGTGATTATCTCTTATGTAAAACAGTAGAGAGAGAGAGAGAGAGCTGTTACAAAGTAATACATCTTAATTTCATGAGCTTCATGAAATCTAGATGGTACCCACAAGGTCCTTATTTATTATCTGCACCAGGGTGATTCTGAGTATCTTGTGTTCCGTATACTGAAAGGGTCACACTCGCCTGCTTGAGAGCAAACTAGCATGATCCTTCCTATAGTTTTCCTATAGTCTCAACGTAGTCAGGGTGGTAGTCTCCTGCTAAATTCTAACTGTCTTATGCTGGTTGCAGCAGATATCAAGAGGAGCTGTGCCCAATTTAAAAAACATAGAAGTCTTAGTAGATGTATAAGTCAGAAGTTATTCAGTCGAGGTGATTTCTGTAACTGCCACACCCTCTAGCAGTGTTTGCATAGAAGAGAGGTCTCATTAGAATGAACCTTGGTTTAAGTAGATTAAGATATGAGTGGGCAAAACACCAAAGCTCCCAGATTAGCTAACTCTGTCATCCAACGCAGTGGATGGGAAGAAAAGTGATACAAGTGATTGCTCAATTCCCTAAAAAATCTCTTAGCAGATTATTTAAGATGATATTTTACATGTAATATTATCTTATATACTTGAGAGGGATTATTTTCCAATTTTTATGCCTTTGATTTCTTTTATGTGTCTAGTTTCTATTTCCAAAACTTGTCTGACTATTTGGAACAACATTAGAGACAATAGTCATCATTCTAGACCTTCCTGTTTTTGGCTTTTTTAAAAAAAAATTATTATTATACACCATGAGACATACAATTACAAAAGTGTTCATAATTGGTTTTCAGTCATACAGTGTTCCTGCATCCATCCCTCCACCAATGTCCCATTATCCCCACCAATGTACCCACATTCCCTCCCACCCCACCTCCAGCCTGCCTCTGTAGCATGCACCTTTTATTTTCTTCTCTTTCTTCCTCCTGTTTTTGGCTTTTTACCATAATAGCAGTGGGTTGGTTGTAAATGGCTGTTTCCAGGTTGATGCTTGTTTCTTCTAAACATACTTTTGGAAAGATTCTTTTTATCATTAGTTCATGATGAATTTTGTCAAAAGATTTTTCTGTACCTACCTTTACCTTTTTGTAGTCTAATACATCCTTTTATTTGTTTATATAGAGCCATCTTTTCATCCTTGATATAAATTCCAATCTATAATGATTTTATGACTTTTTGGTTATACCATGGTTGGATTCAGTTCTATAAGCATTTTTTTAAGAATATTTGCATTGATGTTCATCATTCATTAGTATCACTGTATCACTGTCTTCCCGTTCATCATCAATTTGCTCGAGCGGGCACCAGTAACATCTCCATTTGTCCTGTCTCAAAAAGGCCGCCCGGAGCCTCAAACCATTCCATCAGGTCATGGGAATGAGGTCTATAATTGTTACTGGTATTTGGCATATCAAATACAACAAGGGTAGCTTGCCAGGTTCTGCTGTGCGGGTGACATACTCTTGTAGTCATCTCTAAATCCAGCATTTATTAATGAATGCGGCTGCTTGAACAATTGCTATATCTTCAATATATTTAGCATAGTTAGTTCATCTTTTTAATTTTTTGATAGAATTCATGTTCAAACTGTCTGATCTGTGTTACTATTTCAGCATTCTTACTCATGATTGGTCTATTCAGGTCTTCTACTTTCTCTTGAATATATTTGGGAAGGTTCTTTTTTTTCTAAAATTTCACACAAGAGCCATATAATTGTTCAGAATAATCTCAGTATGGAGAGCGCTCTGTGCCAAATTTGTTGAGCTGAAGAGATGGCAGTGACATCTCGCCAAAGTATTTTAGCTCCTGACCCAGGGCAAAGCAAAAAACAAAACACATTTGAGCACATTCGGAGGCTTCTCTCAGGTTCAGCTGCTTGGTATTCCTGCTTCACAAATTCTTAACTGTTCCCCTGCTGAGAACCTCAAACAGCTAATGCAGACTATCTGTAAAATGATTTCCTCACTCATAGCAACTCTCTTTAGTTTTCAGTGACTGTAGCTCTGTTTTATGTACGTGCTTTCTAAAGTGAATACAAGAAATAAGAAGAGAGTCTTGAAAGAAATGGCCAACATGGGGCAGAGCTGCTACTGGCTCTCACTGTGCCCAGCCGCTCATGAGGCACCTGGGAGGGATGGCAGGTTCTAGCCCTGGCCCGCACCCCAGCATAGCCTCACAACAAGCCAGACGACCCCCCTCTCCATGAAGACCTC
Source organism: Cryptotis parvus (assembly GCA_021461705.1). Taxonomy (NCBI): domain Eukaryota; kingdom Metazoa; phylum Chordata; class Mammalia; order Eulipotyphla; family Soricidae; genus Cryptotis; species Cryptotis parvus. The sequence continues at coordinate 58,709 of JAJIBD010022863.1, read as the reverse complement.
CATTTTCCACATCCGGACTTCCCCCTCATCAGAACTCCAGCCAGCAGACCAGCCTATCACAGCTGGATTTAGAGATGACTACAAGAGTATGCTACCTGCACGGCAGAGCCTGGCAAGCTACCCGTGTCATATTTGATATGCCAGATACCAGTAACAATTATAGACCTCATTCCCATGACCTGATGGAATGGTTTTGAGGCTCTTTATGTTCCTGGAGCAAGCAGGTGCCCTTGGGCTCTACTTGCATGAGACAGGTCATATGGAGATGTTACTGGTGCCCGCTCGAACAAATCGATGATGAATGTGAAGACAGTGATTGATTGTATTTCTGAGGCATCCCTTGTACTTTTTACCTGTTTCATCTCTGGTCTGATGTATTAGTGGTGTCCATTTTGTTCTGTTTCTTTAGAGCCCAAAACAATAGTGCTCAGAACTTTTCCTGACTCAGCTTAGGGATCACTCCACTCAATACATGGGGGAATATATGTGGTACCAGATCGAACCCACATCAACAGCATACAAGGTATAAGCATCTCAATTCTTGTGCTATCTCGCCAACCCTTGTTTATCCTTTTGAGTAAGCAATGTCCTGGTTTCATTGACCCTTTTCATTATTTATTCTCTATCATTTATTTCTGCTTAAACCTCTATTATTTCCTTCTATTTAATTACTTTGAATTCTTCTTGATAATCTTTTGTAGTTTCTCAAGCTCTGAGGTTATATTATTGATTTCAGCTTTTCCTGGGGTGAGCCTTTATTGCTATGATCTTCCCCCTTAATGCAAATTTGTTGTGTCCTATAGATTCTGTTAACTTGAGTTTGCATTCTTGATCATCCCAAGGAATATTTTGATTCTTCTTTGATTTCCTCTTTGACCCTATAATTATTTAATAATATGCTCCTCATTTTCCCAAATGTTGGAATTTTCCCCAACTTTTTTTAATTAACTTACATCTTTATGGTATTGGAATCTGAAAATATACTTGATATGATTTCAATTTTTGTAGCTTTATGGGCACTCAGATTATGACAAAGCATGTGTTTTATCCTGGAGAATGTCTCATGTATACTTAGAACAATGTATATTTGTGTTTTAGTTCTCCATTTTCCAATTCCTCATTTATGGTTATTAGTTTTCTATATTCTGTCTAATTGAGCTTTCAATAAGTGGGTGTTAAATTGTCACACTACAATTGCATTGGCATTGATGGGTGTCCTTGGGTACATTCTTAGCAGTTGCTTTATAACTTTTTGTCCTTTTGCTGGCTGCATATACATTGATATGTATTTAGTTCATTTGATCTCTTTTTAAAAACTTTTATTATACCATCTGAGATATAGGATTACAAGGATGTTCATAATTGGGTCTCTGTCATACAGTTTTCGAGCACCCATCCCTCCACCAGCGCCCCATTCCCACCACCTATATCCCCAAAACTCCCACCCACCCAATCCCAGACAGACAAATGCCATTGGGCTACACTGGTATGTGATAGGGTCAAATGGAAACACTACTGGCGATAACGGGATATGAAGTGACCAAGTGATCACTTGTCTTCCCGTTGATCATCTATTTGCTCAAGCAGGCACCGTTAGCATCTCCATACATCCTGTCACATGCTAGTTTTGCCCAATGGCATCTGCTAGCTCCAGGAACATAAAAAGCCTCTACTATTCCATCAGGTTATGGAAATGAGGTCTATAATTGTTACTGGTATTTGGCATATCAAATACAACACGAGTAGCTTGCCAGATTCTGCCGTGCGGAGAGGTATACTCTTGTAGTCACCTCTGATCTCCAGCACTTACTGAAAACCACACAGCAGAAAGCAACCGCACAGCAGGGTTGTGATAGGCTCTTCTACTGGATTGAGTTCTGATGAAATCCGGATGTGGAAAATGGCGGCCTTCATGGAGTGGGGGTTCGTCTGGCTTGTTGCAAGGCTCTGCTGGGGTGGCGGGCCAGGGATTAACCCACCATCCCTCCCGGGAGCCTCGTAAACTGCTGGGCACAGGGAGAGGCAGTAGCAGCTCTGCCCCATCTGTGAGTCTCTCAAAATAAACATTGACCAAAATACAAAGATAGCCCATGGAACAGGAAAGGATATTTACCCCATACCCATCTGACAAGAAGTTAATCTCCAATATATATGTGATACAACTCTATAAGAAAAACTCATTTACTTCTAATTTTAGTCTTGGAGAGGTGTGTCATTATAAGAATTTTTTTTCTTTATGAACAGAAACTTCAGCAAGGAAGAAATTCGAATGGCCAAGAAACATATGAAAAAATGCTCATCATCACTAATCATCAGAGAGATGCAAATCAAAACAACAATGAGATACCACTTTACACCACAGAGACTGGCACATATTCAAAAGAGCAAGAACAAAAAGTGATGGCGTGGATGTGGGGAAAAGGGGACACTCATCCATTGTTGGTGGGAATGTCGGCTGGTACAGCCTTTCTGGAAAACAATATGGACTTTCCTCCAAAGACTAGAAATTGAACTCCCATTTGACCCAGCCATACCACTCCTGGGAATCTAACTGGGAAACCAAAAATATGCAGCGGAAACACCATCCCTACTTTTCTGTTCATAGCAGCACTATTCACAATAGCCAGAATCTGGAAGCAACCAGAGTGCCCGAAAAATCGACGACTGGATAAAGAAGCTTTGGTACATCTACACAATGGAATACTATGCAGCTGTTAGGAAAAATGAAGTTATAAAATTTGCCTATAAATGGATGGACATGGAGAAGATTATGTTGAGTGAAATTAGCCAGAAGGAGAGAGACAGATACAGAATGACTGCATTTATTTGCATGGCATAACTATATATATGTACATATTATGATACCAATATCCAAGGTCAAGTGAAACATATATCAGGAGGTCTTGTCAAAGGTGGAAATTATCACAAACGTGTGGGAGTCAGAGTTTAGGTAAGACAGAAAATGGAACAGTGTGCTAACAATTGTCGAGGGTACTAATGCCAACCTAGAACTGAGCGTTAAATAGAGGCAAAAGGATACACATGACAACCCTTTAATGTATGTTCTGTAATCCATAGTCTGGAGGGAAGGAAAAGAGAAAGAGAGAGAAAGGGAAAGAAATAAAGAACCTGCCATGGAGCAGGGCTGGGGAGGGGGAGGGAACCGGGGACGTTGGTGGTTGGAGATGGGCACTGGTGGCGGGATGGGTGCTGGAACACTGTATGACCAAAACTCAAATATGAACTTTTTAATTGTATATCTTTGTAACTGTAAAAATAAAAAAATTTAAAAAATAAAGAAAAGAGATGTGTCAAATGAAAAAAAAAAGAATTTTTTTCTTCTAGTCAAGGCTACCAAATGATTAGCAAAAAGTTGTTGAAGTAGTCTATTATTTTTCTGTATATCAGTGCTTTCTATTTTAATATCTTCTTTCCTTATGTTTATTTCATTACATATTTCTCCTGTTTTCTTAGTTAACCTAAGTTAAAAATAGCCAGATTTTTTAGAGAAATGGATATTAGTCTCATTAATAATATATTTTAATAACCTTTTATTTCCAACCTTATTATTATTTTCTTCCCTGTTCTCCTTTAGTAATTGTTCTTTTCTTATTTCCTTCTGGTATAATATTGGGTCATATATTTAAAATGTTTCTTATTCTATGATGTAGAAACTTATAGCTGTAAACTTCCTTCTTAGTTCAACTTTCACTTAACCACATAGGTTCTTTTAACTTATGTCTTTATTTCCATTTGCTTCCAGGTATTAGTTATTTCACCTTTTAATTTCTCATTTTAATAGTTATTCAGTAGCATGATACATAGTTGTCATATATTCATGCTTTGACTTCTATTGTTTTGTTTTGCCATTGTGATAAGAAAAACTATGATATGATACCAATAGTGATGACATTATTGACACTTTTTAAATGTCCTAACTGTCATCTATTCTTGATTAATTTTTTTGTTCTGTAGAAGAATATATTTCTTTGGTGGTGTATAATAATTTAAAACTATTCTTTCTTGTTAACTCTCTCTTTGTTTGATTGATTCATTCCGATGAGTCAGTTGCTGGATTTCTCTGCAGCTTCTGTGCTGCATATTGCCTTTTTATGTCTCTTAACAATTGCTTTATCTAGATTTATCCCCCTTTTTTGTTGCACATTAGTATGTGGAAAGTATTCTTGATCGATTGATTTCTTAATGATTACTAATTTCCATTTTTTTCTTACTACCTTTGTAACAAAATCTCCTGAAATCTATTTTATCCTATGTGAGTATGGCTGATGGGAAAACAGCCAGTGTAGGAATGAAACACAAATGACCTGCCATAAATTTATGCAAATTTTTTAAAGTATGTTGTCTTAAGACATATAGGCAGAGAAGGCAGAGATTACTTTCTTAAAATTACACAAATTTGTGTTTGAACTTTATTATATTTTGTTGAAAGAATTACTATGTTATAGATGCAAAATACCTTAAGAAGTGAGAACAGTATAGACCCGATTTGCTGTCTACTGTTTGGAGCCAAGACAATTCAGGATAAAGAACAACTACTAGTTTATTGCTATATATTTACATAACCAAATTAAATCCTCTGTGCCATGTCAGTTATACAGTTTATAACTACCAAGATGTCTCCAGAAGTAACCAAGTGTCCTAGGAATTTGGGTGGTGCCTTGACTATGTTAAATATGCACCCCAAGTCTTCATTCATTTCTGAAACATCATCAATATTCCACCCCTAATTTGACATGTTCCTTTATTTACTTAGACTGAATATTTGTGTAGGTAGAAATAGTATCTTTCTCTCACATTCACTCTCTCTCTGCAATATGTTCATACTTATAGTGTTTTTTACTAATTTGCACAAAATATTTTTAATTATTTATTTCTTGCCTTGTGCTTTAATTCTTTCCAAATCAAGTACAATGGACCTAGCCTACAGACTGAGGGTAAACTACTAAAGCCCTTACTGGGTACTCTTGCATCATGGCTGCTTTGACCTTGGTTAGCTAACCATCTGTTTTCATGATTCTGCCTGAGCCTGTCTGTTTCTTTTAAGTCTTTATGAGCCTTGTTTGCACTGCAAACTGAATTTTCTAATCTTTCCAGTTACTCTAAGTCTCTTGATCACTGGATTTACTCTATTAAGATTTGGGGAAGTTGCTGACATAAATTTTATTATCATTTTGCTGTTTTCAGGATGTTTTTGTAACCTGTCTGTCTGTCCCCTTGTTTTTATTCCCTCCTCCTTGTTAGTACAAAAGTGAATTTTCCTGCAATGCTAGGTTTTTGAGAAAGATTTGCATAAAAAACTCAGTAAGAGTTCATCTAGCGTACAGTTAAAGTAGGCAGGTCTGTGTTCCTCCCCAAATGTTCAGGCCTATCTTTTACCCATGAACAACATGAATGGTCCTGTCCCAGATGTTACCTCACTCCATGAACAACCTCTCTGTCTCAACGCACACAATCTGCTTGCCTCAAGTGAGAGAAGGCCAAGTCCTACTTCTGTGTGTACATTTTCCTCAGTCTTTTCCATGGCCATGTTTACATGGGTGAAATGACTGATCTGGTGTTGGGCGCCCCAATGATATCTTTGCAGTTCCTGTCTGCCTATCTCTGCTTTCTTGGTCTCTGACCAGAGTCACATGTGCATGAGTGAATCATATGCTTAGTATTTGTCACTACCTGGACATCCAAATCGTGTCTGAGTCTGAGGTTTTCTGGGCATCTGATCCCTGCATAGTTTCTGCCCTTTTCTGGACCTACGAGACCTGTCTGCACTTGCCCATCTGTCTGGGTATTCAGCCTTCCTTAATCCTGCAGTTTGCTGGGAAGTAGTTCCAGAGAGTGTTAGAGAGAGAGAGTAATTGGATGACCTCCTTTTGCATATTGCCATATCCTACCCCCAGCCATCCCATTAAATATTCTAATTGACTGTATGTTCTATGGGTGAAATGTAAAGCAATTCACTAAATTCACCTGACACGTCACCATTCCCCCTTTCACTTTATCACCCTGTATTTTGATAATGATGCCGAACTTAGTGCAGACACCCGATAGGCATAGCATACTACATCCCAGAACTCCTGGACTCATGTGTGATAGCAGAAGAGTCTATCACAGCCCAGTTAGCGAGGCTGCTTGCAGCTGCACAGTTCATCAATAAATGCTGGAGATCAGAGATGACTACAAGAGCATGACTACAAGAGATGACTACCTGCACAGCAGAAACTGGCAAGCTACCCGTGTCGTATTGATATGCCAAATACCAGTAACATTTATAGACCTCATTCCCATGACCTGATGGAATGGTTTGAGGCTCTTTATGTTCCTGGAGCAACCAGGTGCCCTTTGGGCTCTGCTTGCATGAGACAGACATATGGAGATGTTACTGGTGCCTGCTCGAGCAAATCGAAGATGAACAGGAAGACAGTGATACAGTGATTTTGATAATGAAATGTTAGTGCGATGATAGAGAAATGAGAGTGAAACCTTATTGAAATGGTTGGCTATGCTTATATTATTTTATTAATAAAACTTTGATAATATTTTAAACTGAAAGTTTATTTAAAGCTCTTTATAGAAGTAACACAATTATTATACTCACACTATCCCCATTATATGATTTTTGTGTTATAGAGCTTTTAAAAAGAAGTTTATTTTCATTTTATGTAAGTTTCTTTAGGCTTTCTTGCAAGATTGATTTAATGGAGATGAATTCCTTTAACTTTATTCTATTGCTTCTGGTTTTTAGGGCATAGCTGACTGTTCTCAGGGATCACTCCTGGGTCTGAGGAAGATGCTGCTATAAAATGCAAATGGTATAAGCTTTCTAGGTATGTAAATGACTGAGATGACAAAAGGGCTTACATTGGGGCTTTTTCAAGTTAGGTTGTGCATACACAGATTTTTCATGGAAGTCTTAGGCTGTAACTGGCCCTAAAATTGCAGTGTAGTTCTGACTTTTTCAAGATTTCTGAGAATAATTGCCCATTCCTGTGCCTGCTTACTCCAGACTCAGAGAAAGGCAGGAGGATTGTGGGCTCAAGCCACAGATCAACACCTGTGGTTTGTCATAAGGCATGCTGTTCAGAAGCCTACAGAGATGATGTGTAGGAAATGCTGGCATTTTGAGGGTCTGTATGAATTGTCCCAAGCGATAGCTTTGTCTCAAACAATGTGCACTCCAATACTCCTCTGAGGGAGAACAGGACAGGAAGCTTATAGAGTCTGAGTTCACAGAAACCAGCTGAAGCACATTCCAGGCTGGGACTTGGGTTAACATTTGCTCTCATCTGGATTCACAGATAGATGACTCAGCAGGAGAGGGTTGAGTAATTTGAAGAGGTGGGGTCGGAGGCTCAGTCCAGGCTACAAGGAATGCTTGAGCAAGTGCCATATGCTAGACTCGCTCCCTGTTAGTTCCACAGACAACTGGTGTTGCTTTCTTTCATTTATGTGGGAGAGCACAACATTCCTGGAAAGAAAGAAATCAATAAAAGTAGATTTAAAAATTTTTTTAATTATACCTCTGTGAGACATACAGTTACAAAGGTGTTCATAATTGGTTCTGTTAATATGGTATTCCAGCACCGATCCCTCCACAAGTGCCCCATTTCCAACACCAATGTACCCCATCCCCTCCCGCCCACCCCTAAGGCTGCCTCAAGAGGTGCCCCCGGTTTCCTCTCTTTCTCTCTCTGTCTCTCTCTCTCTGTCTCTGCATCTCTCTCCCTCTTCTTTTACACATTGTGGCTAGCCCTGCAGATATTTAGAGTTTATCACTTAAGTCTCTTTGTGTATATTCAATGGTGAGTTTTAGTATGCCATTACCATTTCCCACACTTAGTAAAACACTGGTATCTATTTATATCCTAATAATGAATGCAGTCATTCTATATCTGTCCTTTTCCTTCTGACTAATTTCACTCAGCATGATAATCTCCATGCCTATCCATTTGCAGGTAAATTTCATAATTTCGTCTTTTCTGACACCTGCATAGTATTCCATAGTGTAGATGAAACACAGTTTCTTTAGCCAGTCCTCTATTCTCAGGCATTTAGGTTGTTTCCAGATTCTAGCTATAGTGAATAGCGCAGAGATGAATAAAGAAGTACAGATAGTGTTTCTGCTATGTGTTTTTCGGTCTCTTGGGTGTATTCCCAGGAGTGCTATTGCTGGATCAAATGGGAGCTCAATATCTAGCTTTTGGAGAAATGCCCATATTGTTTTCCAGTCGGAACTCCCACCAACAGTGGATGAGAGTCCCTTTTCCCCACATCCATGCCAGCACCGGTTGTTCTTGCTGTTTTGGATGTGTGCCAGTCTCTGTGGTGTGAGATGGTACCTCATTGTTGTTTTGATTTGCATCTCCCTGATGATTAAAGATGAAGAGCACTTTTTATATGCCTTTTGTCCATTCAAATTTCTTTCTTTTTGGAAGCTTCTGTTCTTTTCTTCTCCCGATTTTTTGATGGGGTTGGCTGATTTTTTTCTTGTGAAGGGCTACCAGTGCCTGATATATCCTGGATATTAACCCCTTGTCAGATGGATATTGGGTGAATATCCTTTTCCCATTCTGTGGATTGTCTTTGTATATTGGTCACCATTTCTTTTGAAGTGCCGAAGCTTTTGAATTTTATATAATCCCATTTGTTTATCTTTGCTTCCATTTGCCTTGTCAGTGGTGTGTCGTCTTTAAAGTTATTTTTAGTTTCGATGTCATAGAGTGTTTTTCCTATGTTTTCTTCAATGTATCTTATAGATTTTGTCTGATGTTGAGGTCTATAATCCATTTTGATCTGACTTTTTGTGCATGGCGTTAGAAGGAGGTCTAAGTTCGTTTTTTTACACGTAGCTGCCCAGTTTTCCCAGCACCATTTGTTGAAGAGGCTTTCTTTGCTCCACTTAATATTTTTTTGCTCCTTTATCGAAGAGTAAGTGGTTGTATATTTGAGAGTTTGATGCTTAGGGGATACAGTTCCAGAACTAACAGTTCTCAGAACTTACAGTTCTCATACACTTACAACTGCAAAACCTCCCACAGCGTGGAGAGGTGAGATCACTCACTGTTCGCAGCATGAACCTCAAACAATGATTTAACTGTAAGCTACAAAGGCCCTGACGTATGAGTGGCAGGTCTCTGCTATGATTTATGATTTCCAGAATCTTCCGATTTTTAATTATGATCATATTGAGCAAAAAAGAGTTGTTCTGGATTCAAACTTTGAAACAGAAAAGTTAATTGAAAGGTGCAGGGAAACTCTGGGGCACCCCCACACAAAATCCGGGAGCAGGGTCAGGGGTACCCTCTTGTCCCAGAGAAAGACGCAGGAATCTGGCAAAGTTTCAAAATGCTTTACTTAACACAGTTTCTGGCATACAAGTCAGCAACAGGAAAAAACCCGAACTTAGGGTTCCAGGCTGGGCTGTGGGCATGTGTTGGCCAGGATGGTTGCCACCATGTGTTAAGGCCCTGCAGAGAGACAGTGATGAGGAATGCCAGCAGAAAAGGAGAAAAAGAAAGAGAGTGAGAAAGGAAGCAGGCTAAATTTTATATACCTGCAACCTAGACCTCCCACTCCAATGGAAAGCCATCAGGGTCAAATTCCCTTAGTTAATTTCTCCCAGGACCTCACCTAGGCCCTTTGAGATGTTAATGTTGCCAAACCAAGATCTGCCTTGAAAGTGCCCCCTGCAGGGTAGTGTGGATGAGGGGCTTCTGAGGTGAACTCTAGCTCAGAATACAAAAGCATGCATCTGTACTAATGAATATTCTATAGCCAGTCATATATTTCTTCAAGCCTTCACAACAGTCTCATTTTTACTTCAAGGTTGTTCTGTATATTAGTCTTTAACGTATCACTTTTTAAAACTTTACATTTATTTATTTATTTATTTATTTATTTATTTATTTATTTATTTTTTTGACAATTATAAAAATGTTCATGTTTGGGTTTAAAGCCATACAGTGTTCCAGCACCCATCCCTCCAACTGTGCCCACCTCCCACCACCAATGTCCCCGATACCCTCCTCCCTCCCCTAGTTGCCTCCATGGCAGGCTTCTCCTGTTCTCCATCTCTATTCTCTCTTCTCTCTCTCTCTCTCTCTCTCTCTCTCTCTCCTCTCTTACATTCTTACTTGTTGTGGATTGTAATAGACTTTCAACAATCATTGGTCCACTGTTCCTTTCTCTGTCTTACCTAACTTCTGCTCCCACACATTTGTGGTAGTTTTGACCTTTGGCAAGACCTCCTGATCCACTTTTCGCCAGACCTTGGATATTGGTATCATAATATGTATATATAGGTATGTATATATATATATTTATGTCATGCAAATAAATGCAGTCATTCTATATCTGAATCTCTCCTTCTGGCTAATTTCACTCACCATGATCCTCTCCATATCAGAGAGCCATGCTTGGTCGCTTGGAGGGAAACAGCATTTCTCTCTGGTCTAATTACTTAGAGATCCAATGTGTCCAGGCAAATATACAGGTAGCATCTAGCTAGTCCCACGATGATTGTGGCAGCATGAGAGAATATTTATACTAACCAGAATAGAATATATGGCCAGATGAACTGCCACATTCAAATTCCCTCCTCCTATTTACAAAGAGGCCTGCAGGACTCAACTGCAGGCCAGATGCAGAGGCTCTGGGCAACAGTGTACTGCAACAGAAATAGAAACAATGAAACAGAAAGAGAAACTCCCCACTGGGAGGAATTTGTACAAAGGACTAAGCAAAGGATCCAGCTAGTTGCGTAAGGTTTTTAAACGAAAATTAAGTCTTTCTAATCAAGTCAACAGGGCTGTAAGAAAGTACCAGAGAGTTTATATTTGTTCCCCCACAGATGTCCTGATGATTTGGGGCCCCACAATATTTCTAAAATAAAACTAAAACTAATGGTCTGTGCTTCCATTTAGGTTGGTAGAAATGTTATCTTCCTTTGAAGCTTCTGATTATTTAGGGACTTCATGTTAATTACTTAACCATTTGCTTTAGTACAGAATTTTTTTTATCTTCTAGAGTTGTTTAATCTGGCCCATGGACTGGGAAAAATTTATCCCTTCAATTTAGAGTATGACTTTGAAAAACTCAGGGATCCTTCAGTTTTAGGAATGCCTGAGAAATTTCAGGAAAGTTTCAATTACCGGATACTGCCACCTAAGGTGGAGGCATTCTCAGCAAGTGGCAAAGGGAAATTGAGAGGAAATTTCTACTTCTAAAGACACAGGGTACGATGTTTAAATCTGGTTCTAGTTCCTGGTTTAATTTCAGTCTGCGCGGAGTACACATTGAGACACAAGTTCTTAGACATACACACAAAGGCATGCACACGGACACAAACACACACACACACACACACAGAGGTCCATAATGAAGTATACACTTAACAACTTCCTCAATGTAAGATGGCACTTTTTTTATTCCTATTGTTGATTTAGTGTTGTTTCTTAGTATATTTAATTTTTTTAAATATGTAAACTCATCATTTTTATTGAGGTAATATTGGCTTATAAGCCTATAACTATTGTTAGGTTTTATTTTATTTTATTTATTAGGTATAGTGGAGGTTGGGCCAGGATTTGCTCCAGGTTCTGTGCTCAGGGATGACTACTAGTGGTTCTCAGGACACATACGCAGTGCTGAGGATCTAGGATTAACCACCTGTAAGACGATTATCTTAACTCCTATGCTATCTCTCTGGCAGTGTAACATCACCTGATTTGGCAACCCTAAGATGCCGAAATAACTTTACAAGTGTCCATCAGACTCTTTCTATAATTAATTTCCAAGCCCTTAGGACTCCTGATCTGGATAGTCAGCATGTAAGAGTTTTTTCTGTGCCAGAAAATGATTTTTTTAATAAAAATCAATCTTAGAAAATTTCAACAGAACAATAAGATGTTCAAAATACCTTCAGATTTTCTTAAATCTAAGTGCCTTAATTTCTTAACGTGCCTTTCTATTTTCTTGAGATTTTGATGTGGTTTCTTTAATTTTCCCCCCCAAATGAATCACCAAGAAAAATGTTTCCTGAAGGAAGCTTGGAATTGTAATGGATAAGAAAGCCAGTTTCTCCTAGCCAGCTACTGCAACTTCATTTTAGACGCATTACCCGTGTTACATCTTAAACATTCATAATTTTATTTTATTTATTTTTTTTTGAAAACTCCATTTATTTTTTATTTTTGTATTGAACATTTTATTATACCACCTTGAGATATACAATTACAACGTTGTTCATGTTTAGAGGTTTCGGTCACATAGTGTTCCAGCACCCGCCCTCCACCAGAGCCCATGCAAATAAATGCAGCCATTCTATAGCTCTCTCTTCCCTTCTGACTAATTCACTCAACATGATCCTTTCCATGTCCATCCATTTATAGGCAAATTTCATAACTTCAGTTTTCCTAACAACTGCATAATATTCCATTGTGTAGATGTACCACAGTTTCTTTAACCAGTCATCAGTTCTCGGGCATACTGGTTGTTTCCAGGTTCTGGCTATTGTGAATAGTGCTGCTATGAAAATAAAAGTGTGAATTGTGTTTTCACTGTGTTTTTGGCTTCCCAGGGTATATTCCAAGGAGTGGTATGGCTGGGTCAAAGAGGAGCTCAATTTCTAGAATGTGGAGGAATGTACATATTGTTTTCCAGAAAGGTGGTACAAGTGAGTTGAGTATCCTGACACCCACCCTCAAAGACATGATTAGTTAATCTTTGATAAAGGTGCAGAGTCCAAACTGGAGTAAGGGAAAGCCTCTTCAATAAGTGGTGCTGGGAAATCTGGACAGCTACATGTAAAAAAATGAACTTAGACCCGTGTCTAACACCTTGCACAAAGATCAGATCAAAATGGATTAAAGATCTTAATATCAGACCTGAATCCATAAAGCACGTTGAAGAAAATATAGGAGAAACCCTGCACGACATTCACTTCACATGATCACTTGAATCCCATTATTCATCAATTTGCTCCAGCAGGCGCCAGTAACATTTCCATTGGACCCTATCACGTGCCAATGTAGCCCAGTGGCATCTGGTTGATTCAGGAATATGAAGAACCTCAAACTGTTCCTTCAGGGTCTTGACAAGGAAGTCTGACCATCTTGTAGGTGGGCGGCCACATGATCTTTTGACATCCCAGGGGATCGAGTTGGTAATGGCTCTAGTCCAGCGGTTGTCTCCAAATCACATTACATGTTCAGCCCATCTGATTTTCGATGCCTTGGCAAACGAGACAGCATCCCTGATTCTGGAACAGCGACGGAGGTCAGTACGCTGGATTCCTTCTCTCACTTGAGTGAGGTGTGGTATTTCCAAGCATAGCTCATTCGATTCCTCTCTGGGAGACCCGAATAGCATTCTCATCCTGCTTTCATAGCGCCCAGGTCTCTGAAGTATATGTTAATGCAGGGAGAACGGTGGAGTCCAAGAGATGTGCCCGGAGCCGGAGGTTCTTTGTCCTTTTAGCTATTTCTTCGATGCCATTGAAGACATTCCATGCTGCTCTCTTCCTCCTGTGCAGCTCAGGTTTTAGGTAGTTCATCATGTTGATTTCTCGACCTAGGTACACATAACTGCTGCATTCAGAGATGTTTGTTCCACTGAGAGTGAATGGGCCTCTGGAACTAGTTCATTTTTCATAAACATGGTTTTCTTTAGAATCAGCTGTAGACCTATCTTTCCACATTCTCAGTCGAAGTCAGCCAGCATTTGTGCCGCTTGGCTAATGTTTGGTGTTATTAGAACGATGTCATCAGTGAAGCGGAGGTGGTATAGTTGACAACCTTCTATCTTCACTCCCATTCCTTCCCATTCTAATTGTCGCATGATGTTCTCGAGGGTGGCGCTGAAGAGTTTTTTGAAATGGTATCACCCTGTCAAACCCCCTCTTCTGACATCAATGATCACTTCTTTGTAGAATGGTGAGATCCTGGTGGTGAATCCGTAATACAGCTCACGAAGGATCTTGATGTATTGGGTTTGAACACCCTGTTTGGCTAGGGCTTTGGATAATCTCCAGAAAGGCAATGGAGAAGATTATCCATGACTTCTACTCAAATCTCTTTGATAGCCACATCTACCTGCCCACATACCAAATTCCATAGGATGGATATGTTATTCCCAACATTCTCCCTTCTGAAATCCGATGTGCCATCTCATTGGTAAAGAAGGGAACAGCACCAGGCCCAGACAAAGTCAGACCCGAACACCTGAAGAATCTGCCGTCGGAAATCATCAATACACTAACTCGGCTCTTCACACACTAACTCTCCAAATGCAAGGTGCCCTCCCAGTGGAAAACTAGCAGGACAGTTCTACTGTTCAAGAAGGGAGACATTCACGACATCGGCAACTATCGCCCCATCAAGCTGTTTACACGAGTCATCCTGGAACAGGATTAGCAGAACACTTGATGAAGGACAACCATGCGAGCAAGCAGGTTTCCGGAAAGGATTCAGCACAATTGACCATCCCACACAGTAACCAAGCTCATTGAGGTTTGTAGGGAATACAAGATGCTGCTCTGTCTCACGTTCATTGATTTGCAGTAAGCCTTTGATTCTGTGGAGACTGAAGCAGACATTGAAGCTAAAGAATCTTCAAAGGTGAAACATTCGTCATTTTAGATGTACCCATGTTACTTCTTAAGCATTCATGTGTGAGGGTCTAGGAGAGGACATATATACTTCTTCAAAAGTGAAGAAGCTAGCTATGGTACTGGAACTGTTACCTCAGTCCTTGTACTAATTCCCTACCCCAAACCAAATAGAACCTCAGTGCGGTACATGGCTTGCCAGGTAATGAACAATCTTGAAGCAAGAGCTTAATTTTCCCTTCCATATTGAATTGGACCCTTATCTTCGCTACCAGACTCTCATGAGGGCAACCTAGCTACCCCAACCACATTAGGTCAATAGCCCATTCTACATATCTTCAAAGGTCACAAAAATAACAGTGAATACAAGAATCCATACAATGCCATTTTAAATGTAATAGTAAGTTGAGGTCAAAGAATACATCATTGGAATCAGCACTACAAGCCCCACCCACACAAGAGTCAGAGGAATACTAAAGAAGAAGGTCATATCCTTGAAGGGGAAAAGAGGAGACCACCATCTAACAAACCTCCCCAGAGTTCTACCTAGCAGTAAAAGGGGGACACTTATAGTGCAATGTAAATATCCATCCAGACTACCATGGAATCATGGGAAAAAACCCACATCCCACCAAGCGAAGTGGATGAAGAAAAGAGCCCTGAAGACACAAAAAATGAATCACTTCATACATAATTTCTCTGGTGAAGAATTCTAAGATGAAATGGTGAGGATATTGAATGAGTTCAAAGAAACAGTAAATTGGACATCCCTGACAAAGGCCATTTCTTAATAATCAAGTGATTTGTACATCACAAAGACATTATAATTCTCAACATATTTGCATCCAAAGACGGGTCAGCAAAATATTTAAAAAAAACACTAATTGGCATCAAGAAGGATATTCATAGCAACACAATTGTAGTTGGAGATTTCAATACCACCTGTTACTTCTTGATAGATTAAAGATTAAAATTCTGCAAGGAGGAAATGGAACAGGGAGGATTAGTATTGGATTGCCCCTCCACCCCAGGTTTTGTGTAACAAATGAAACGTTATTTTTAGTTAAGACTGTTAAGATAGTTAAAGAAGATAGTCAAATCTGTTAAGATATTTAAGAATACGGTTAAAGCTGTTAAAACAGTTAAGAAGCCATGATTATGCTTCTGTCCAGATTTAACATATATAGCCCCAGAACCAAATCCAGAAGTTGCCAAGGCCAGTGCCTGAAGGTCACGGCTAGCTGGGCCAGCCTGGAAAAGAGAGGCCATGATAAGAGAGGACATGAGGAGAGAGGTCCTAAAGAAGAGAAAGACAAAGAGGCAGAGAAACAGATACAGGACAAAGAAAGAGAGAGCAGAGAAAGATATAGAGAAACAGAGACAAGATACAGAAACAGAGACAAGACAAAGAAAAAAGAGATAAGCAGAAACAAAACAGAGAGGCAGAGAGAGATGAAAAGAGAGAGAAGAAAAAGATGGGAAGCCTGAAAAAAGGGGGCCTGAAAAGAGAGGCCCTGAAGATAGAGGCTCTAAAGAGAGGTCCTGCAAAGAAAGGGCCTGATAGAGGGCCTGAAGAGAGAGAGACCCTGAAGAGAGAGGCCCTGAAGAGAAAGGTTCTGGAGAGAGAGGATTTGGATAGAGAAGTACAGAGAGAGAGAGGTCCTGAGAGAGAGAAAGAGAAAAGAAAGAGAAGTATGTTGAAAGAGAGAGGTCAGCTGAAAGAGACATTAAGAGGAGGGGTCCAGTGAGAGAGAGAGATTAAGGGGAGAGGTTCCTGGAGTGAGGTGGAATGGTTAAAAGAAGATATCAAAGGAGAGATTAAAAGAAGACAGATCCAGACTTTCAAGAGTTTGTGGTCTTCCTTTGTCCATATGTTTGTGGGAAAGGTCATCTGCCCTGAACACAGACCAGGGACATTATTGCATTCTGAGTACTGTTGGGACCCTGCTGAATCCTGAATACTGTTTGGGACCTGCTATCCAACATCTGCTGCTTTGGATAGCCCCTGATCTGAATACTGTTGGCAATCCACCTGGGTTGGGAGTCCTACTTTGTTTAGTAGACATATACAGGGCTTTTCAACCCCCAAATCTAAATATACATTTTACTCCAATGCACATGGGACATTTTACTCCAATGCACATGGGACATTCCACAAGATAGAACACATCTTGGGCCACAAAACAGACCCCAATAGGCATTTGATTTACTGTCCTTTTAGACCACAATGCACTGAAAATAGAAGTTATTCACAAACAGAAACAGAGTATGAAACCAAACACCTAAAAATTAAATGCATCACTGCTGAACAAACAGTGGGTAATAGAGGAAATCAGAGAAGAAAGCAAGAGATCCTTGGAAACAATAATAATGAGGACACAAGCTACCAGAACTTGTGAGACACAGCTAAAGTAAACTATAAAGATATGTTTGTAGTTCTATTATCATTCATCAGGAAAGAAGGGCCCTCATAAATCCTCTTTCCCAGCTTAAGGACTTAAAAAATGACCAACATAACAAGCCCGATTCAGGCAAGAGGAAGGAAATAATAAAATTTAGAGAAGAAATCAACGAGTCAGAATCCCCAAAACTATCCAAAAGGTCAAGGAAACCAAGAGCTGGAGTGGTTGAAAAACTAAACCAGTTTTACAAACCACTAAGGAGAATCAAAAGGAAAGTGAGAAAATGCTAATAAACCAAATCAGAAGTGAAAACAGATGTGGGGGGGTCTTAAAGGCACAGTACCCCCAAGGTCTGTTAAGACAGTTGAGGCCAGGTTCTGAACCTGGCGGAGACTATAAATAGGGCCCCCAGGAGAGCATCCTGGGGGGGTGGGGGCACTTCTGGGCTAACAGAGTGGTGGCCTCTGGTGCCTGGCCCGCACGTAGGCCATGGGGCCCCTGGTGTCTGAGCTGGATGGCCAGCACCAGGGAAGAGAAGCTGCTCTTGATCCCTAGGCCCCAGGGCCAGCACCAGACCACAAGACCTGGTGCCTGAGCCCGAGGGCTGGCATCAAAGCTACAGAGCTATAGGGTTTCTGAGTATTAGGAACTCCGTAGAAGGGCATCATAGAAAATCAAAGAATTAGAGAGGGATTCAGAGACACAAGACATGGTAGCAAAAGGCGAAACAAGGCAGCTAGGGAAATAGGGATATAGCTGACGAGTCCAGAGAAAAAAGAAGCCATGAAGAGAAAAAGCCCTGAGCAAGAAGGACCTAAGCAAAAAGTCCTGAAAAGAGACATCCTGGGAGAGGACGAAGCATGAAGCTTTGAAGAGAGACATCCAGAAATGAGAGACCCTGACGAGAAGAGCCTGCACAGACCCTTAAAGAGAGAGCAGCCTGCAGGAGAGAACCAGAGGAGAGGAATCTACAGAGAACCCCAAAAAAAAAGAGAGAGAAGCCTGTAGGAGAAACAGCCTGGGGAAAGACAGAGTTCCAGGAGAGGTTCCTGCAGAGAACTAGCAAGAGACTAAACAAAGTAGCATTCAAGAATAACCTTCAGGAACCTCTAGCCTTGGTCATTATTCCCCTGGTAGGTCAGGGGGAACAGTGTCCAGCAGGGACACAGGCAGGGGGCCCAAACGGACACTGAGTAGTACTGCTGGGGACCCAGCCAGGTCCCCACTTCTGTTGCCATGGTCACCCCCTGATCCCCAAGTAATGTTAAAGCTATTGGTCCCACAGGAAGTCCGTTGAGCCTTGGGCCTTGGGACCTCCCTGAGAGGGGTAGCCACGACCCGATCCAATACACTTATTTTTAAGCCTTAACAAACAGGGATATCACTAAAGCAATCACAGAAATTTAAAGGGTTATCAAAGATTATTTCCAGAGTCTGTATGCCATGAAACAAGAGAACCGAGAAGATATGGGTAAATTACTGCATTCTTATAATTCCAAGGTTGAACTAAGAAGTCTTGGAATGCCTGAATAGACCTATAACTATTGAGGAAATTGGAATGGTAATGAAATGTCTTCCTAAAAACAAAATCTTAGGTCCTGAATGATGCAAGTGAATTATTCTACAACGTTTAAAGAGGACCTATTGTCAGTCCTTTTTAAACTTTCCAGGCAATTCAAAAACAGAAACACACCAAACTGTTACAATGAGGCACGTACCACCCTGTCCAAAAGCAGACAGAGACAACACAAAAAAAGTGAACTGCAGGCCAATATCTCTGATGAATACAGATGCAGAGATCTTCAACAAAGTATTAGTAAATAGAATCTAATGTCTCATTAAAAGATTATACACCATGACCAAGTAGGATTTACCCCAAGGATGAAAGGATAGTTTAACATTCTCAAGTCAATAATGTAATATCAATAAAAAGAAAAACCATATGATCATATCAATAGATGCAGAGCAAGCATTTGATGATAACCAGCACTCATTAATGATAAAAACTCACCACAAAATGGGTGTCGACAGAGCTTTCCTCGATATAATCAAAGCCACCAATTTTATATAATCCGATTTGTTTATCTTTGCTTCCATTTGCTTGGTCAGTGGTGTTTCATCTTTGAAGATGCTTTCAGTTTCGATGTCGTAAAAGCATTTTTCCTATATTTTCTTCGATGTACCTTATAGATTCATGCCTGATGTTGAGATCTATAATCCATTTTGATCTGACTTTTGTGCATGGCGTTAAAGGAGGTTTAAGTTCATTTTTTACACGTAGCTGCCCAGTTTTCCCAGCACCATTTGTTGAAGAGGCTTTCTTTTGCTTCACTTAATACCCTTTGCTCCTATATCAAAGATTAAGTGGTATAATTGAGCATCACTAAGTGTGGCCCAGTGCCTTGACAACCACAGGGCTGCCATGCTGCCCCCCAGAAGACCCAAGCAGTGTCACTTACTCAGGTCCTAGCACCAAGCTGCACCAGCAGTGGTGACCCGGTATTCTAAATACCTCTCAAGGAGAAAGTCCCCTCCTCTTTAAAAATCTGAATAACTTTCTGAATTTTCATATTTCACAGTAGCAACCAATTGAAAAGAACATTTGAAAAGAAAAATATCTGGCCTGGAGCCATAGTCCAGCGGATAGGGTGCTTGCCTTTCACGTGGCCAGCCCATGCCGGCCTGGGTTCAATCCCTGGCATCCCATATGGTCCCCCAAGCACCGCCAGGGCTAATTCCTGAGTGCAGAGCCAGGAGAAAACCCTGAGCATTGCTGGGTGTGACTCAAAAAAAAGCAAAAAAAAAACTCATTTTTGCAATATGTGGGAAACAAAAATGCTGAGTTTGTTAGATGTATCACAGAGTACAAGAATAAATGCCTGTGTTCACTAAAGAAATGTTTTTGTTTAAGTAAATTCATTGAAGAGGTTAGCTTACTCTATCAGCCAAAGTAAAATGAGAGTTGTTCAGTGAAGCCCAGATCTCACTATCAACCTAGTGATTTCAAGCTTGACCTAATATGGTTAGTGTTCCTGAGAGAGTTTTAACAGGTTTTCTCAACATCAACACGACATAAATTTGGCGCTGTATAATTTTGTGGCAGAGGAACATTCTGTGCACTCAAGGATGATTCTATGGTTATTAGCATCCTAGCCTTTTCCCATTAGATGATGATCGTTTCTGGCAGTTGTGATACCAAAATATTCTGCGCACATTACCCAATGTTTGCTGGGGAAATAATACCACTGGTTGGGAACCAATGGATTTCAATAAATTTCTCATCAGAGAAAAGAGCCGTTTTCTCTCAGGCAACTTTCCTTGTCTCAGTGGTGTTCTGTTACAGTTAAAGCTGGATTTGTCGGCTGTTTAAATGGAAAACTATTCCTTTAATTTAAATTTTGAGTTGCAGTTTTAAGAACTATAAATGGATAATTGCTCATATGCAATGAATTTTATACAATATTCCCTATCTGAGCCCCCAAAACTCAAAAATGAAAAGTAAATGATTTATTGAGTTTTGAATTTAAGAGAGAAGATGATAAAGTACAAAGTGGAAGCTAAACTTAGGGAGTGCTGTGCTGGAAAAAGCCTTCACCGTCATCTCTCATAGACTTATAATGACAGCAGAGCTAGGGAGATTGAATGCAGCGCTCAAACTGTTTATTTACAAAGACATTTAACCTTTGATTATTTGATTAGGTACCTTTTTCATATTTAGTTTCAAGTGGAGTTAAAGCAGAAGACAAACTTGTCCCCAAATAGAGCCCAATGTTATTTTTTTATTATCCCCTGATAGTAACCAAGGATGTTATTTTCATATTTCCCTTATATTTTATATTTTCCATGGTATAATATTTCTTCATAAATCTATACAGTGAGGAGCTCCGACCTCCGTCACTGTTCCAGAGTCAGAGATGCTGTCTCATTTGCCAAGGCATCGAAAATCAGATGGACTGGATATGTAATGCGATTTGGAGACTACTACTGGACTAGAGCTGTTACCGACTGGATCCCACAGGATATCAAAAGATCACGTGGCCGCCCACCTACAAGATGGTCAGACTTCTTTGTCAAGACCCTGAATGAACGGTTTGAGGCTCTTTGGATTCCTGAAGCAATCAGATGCCTTTGGGCTACACTGGCAAGTGATAGGGTCAACGGGCGCCGGGAGAGCAAATCGATGAATAACGGGATGTCAAGTGATCAAGTCAAATGATCAAGTGAAATCTATACCACAGTAGTTTTAGATAGAATATATTTCAGTACAGGTATAATATAGAAAAATCTGTAGAAAGAGAGCTAGATAGGTATGCTTATTTCAAGGAAATTCAATGCATGTGGGGGTTCTGATCAGAGGTAAACTCTATTAATAAACATATATCTTTTCTCACTGATCACTTGATCACTTGATCACTTGAATCCCGTTATTCATCGATTTGCTTGAGCGGGCGCCAGTAACATTTCCATTGGGCCCTATCACGTGCCAATGTAGCCCAATGGCATCTGGTTGATTCAGGAATATGAAGAGCCTCAAACCGTTCCTTCAGGGTTTTGAAAAGGGTCTGACCATACATAAGTCTGTTACTGGATATGCCAAATCCAGTAACAGAAATGTTTATTTTCCTGACCCCGAAAGAGCCCCTTAATACTGCAGCAGTAAGAAAGGCAAACTAGCAGTGCCTGATAAAATTTCACGGCCATTCTAGGCTGCCAAATCGAAGAAGGACTAAAATGACTGTCTGTACTTTCAATGTACTACACTGGCATTGGAAGCATATATTGAGGATCTGATGGTGCAAGCGCAAAAGATCAAGTAAGACATCATTGGTCTCTCTGAAACGAGGAGGTGTCAGTTGCATCATGCTGTATTTGACACTGGAGAAGAATTGTTCCTTGGAACACGCGACAAAAAGAGGCGTCGGTGGTGTTGGTGTCCTTGTCAACACGAACATGGCCGGCAACATTGATTCTTTTCTCACTGATTCTTATTATATTTGCTTATGAAACTATCTCTCCCTCTGTTCTTCCACTCTTAGTAGCCTAGAGAGGTTATTCGTCATTGAGACCACACAGCTCGAAGTCTATTTACCCTCTTATATTGAAATAGACAAGTCTAAAGCTACTCCTTAGGATAATATTAACACTTTAGATTGAATATCTCTTAAGTATTTCATAGTTAAAGTAGCCTGAGGAGCAAGGTCAAAAGAGAGTTCAGAAGGCCACCTGCCATCACCAGGTAGAGTCTGGATGGCTTCCTTAAAGAGGTTCAGAATCTGGTACTTTTTCTTTCAAGACTCTATTAATTCTGCTATCTAGATTCTCCCAATAAACAGTATTCTTGGGACCTTCTTGCTATACCTGATTCAGTAAATTCCTTCGAATTAAGTATAGTCTCTCAAAGTGGGGGATATGTACATGGGAATAAATAACATTATTTAGTCAACCATTGCACTTCAATTTTAAAATCTTTAAAACTAATAAAATAAAATATACAGCATTTAAAATATTTATTTCTTGGGATAACAATTCATGGAAATTTGCAAGTAAAACTGGATAGGTACACTGTGAAAGTAGGTAAAACATCTTAATTTTATTCCACACACAGGGAAATACAAGTACATGAATTTAAGGGTATTTCTAGAGACTCAAAAAATCACTTAAGTAATAATACTGACAATTACATGCTTCTCTCTAGACCCTTCCCTTCCAAAACTTTTTAATGAATGTTATTAATATATGCATGATGGTACCTGCTTAAAAAAGAGAAAAATGAGATAAGGAATCATACAGTAAATACTTATAGTGTGGAAGAAAGGAGTAGGTATTGAGTACTACTTTTAACTCTTTTCTTTCCAAATAATATCTATAAAATAATTTATTTAAAAAGTAAAGTTAAAACTAGCATTGTTACTGTGGAACAAGATTTAAAGTTGTAGAACAGAGATAGTATGCTAGTGATAAAAATATTCACAGATTGTCAACATAGGAATATATAAAATTTCGGGTAAATGATCTACCTCAAATTCTTTTAGATATAGCAAATTACATACATATATACATGAATGATATCATTTGATATCATTTGACTTACGTACTCACTGTGAAATGATTTATGGACTGACTGTATATGTATGTATATATGCATGTATTTATCTAAAAATAGAATATTTTATAGCACATTGAATAATCAATTATATATATATTACTGTTTTCCTTTTATCTATTGTTATGTCTAGAGCAGTTCTAAGTTATCTGAATGAATCACATTATTTTTCTTTGCGTTTTTGTTTTTACCCATTGTATTTTTTTTATTAAAATAACTGCAGAATAACATTATATACGGTTTAGATAATGTATCATTGTAAATAATATGTATCTATTACATTAAATTAACAACTGACAGTCCGTCCAAGTCTGACTCTAATATATTTGACCTTCTTTACCTAAATTTTTAATTTTTTTTATTATACCACAGTGAAACATACAGTTACAAAGGTGTTCATAATTGGTGCTTTGTAATACAGTATTACAGCACCCATCCCTCAACCCGTGCCCCATGCCCACCACCAGTATACCCACACCCCCTCCCACCCACCCACAGGCTGCCTCAATAGCAGGTACTCACTTTTCCTCTATTTATCTCTCTGTCTCTCTCTCAATCCCTGCATCTCTCTCATCCTTCTTTACACATTGCGGCTAGCCCTGCAGACATTTAGGGTTTATCATGTAAGTCTCTTTGTGTATATTCAATGGTGAGTTCTAGTCTGACATTGCTACTTGAAACACTCAGTAAAACACTGGTATATATTTGATCACTTGATCGATCACTTGAATCCTGTTATTCATCGATTTGCTGGAGCGGGCACCAGTAACATTTCCATTGGACCCTATCACGTGCCAGTGTAGCCCAATGTCATCTGGTTGATTCAGGAATATGAAGAGCCTCAAACCGTTCCTTCAGGGTCTTGACAAGGAAGTCTGACTATCTTGTAGGTGGGCCGCCACGTGATCTTTGATATCCTGTGAGATCGAGTCGGTAATGGCTCTAGTCCAGTGGCTGTCTCCAAATCACATTACATGACCAGCCCATATGATTATCGATGCCTTGGCAAACAAGACAGCATCCCTGATTCTGGAATAGCGACGGAGGTTGGAACTCCAGATTCCTTCTCTCACTTGAGTGAGGCGTGATATTCCAAGCACATTGATATTCCTCTTTGGGAGGATATTGGGGGGATATTTGGCGTGATATTCCAAGGACGTGATATTCCTCTTTTGGGAGACCTGAATAGCATCCCTCATCCTGCTTACTTAGGGCCTAGGTCTCTGAGGTGGATATTAATGCACGGAGAATGGTGGAGCCGAAGAGGTTCTTTGTCCTTTTAGCTATTTCTTCGATGTCTTTGAAGGCATTCCTCTTCCTCCTGCGCAGCTCAGGTTTTAGGTCATTCATGATGTTGACTTCTCGACCTATGTACACATAACTGCTGCATTCAGAGATGTCTGTTCCATTGAGAGTGAATGGGGCTTCTGGAACTAGTTCATTTTTTCATAAACATAGTATTCTTTAGATTCAGATGTAGACCTATTTTTTCACATTCTCAGTCGAAGTCAGCCAGCATTTGTACCGGTTGGCTAATGTTTGGTGTTATTAGAACGATGTCATCAGCAAAGTGGAGGTGGGTGTAGTTGCCGGCCGTCTATGTTCACTCCCATTCCTTCCCATTCTAATTATCGAATGATGTTCTCGAGGGTGGCGCTGAAGAGTTTTGGTGAAATGGTATCACCCTGTCAAACCACTCTTGACATCACTGATCACTTCTTTGTAGAATGGTGAGATCCTGGTGGTGAATCTGTAATACAGCTCACGAAGGATCTTGATGTATTGGGTTTGAACACCCTGTTTGACTAGGGGCTTTGATGACCTCTTCAGTCTCCACAGAAACAAAGGCTTTCTATAAATCAATGAACGTGAGGCAGAGCGGCATCTTATACTCCCTACAAACCCCAATTAGCTTGGTTACCATGTGGATATGGTCGATTATGCTGAATCCTTTCCGGAAGCCAGCTTGCAAGCATGGATGTCCTTTTTCTAGTGTTCTGCCAATCCTGTTCAGGATGACTCATGTAAACAGCTTGTAGATGACGGACAACAGGCAGATGGGGTGATAGTTGCTGATGTCATGAATGTCTCCCTTCTTGAACAGTAGAATTGTCCTGCTGGTTTTCCAGTGGGAGGGCACCTTGCATTCAGACAGGTAGCATGTGAAGAGCCGAGCTAGTGTATTGATGAGTACCGACAGCAGATTCTTCAGGTGTTCGGGTCTGACTTTGTCTGGGCCTGGTGCTGTTCCCTTCTTTACTGACGAAATGGTATGTCAGATTTCAGAAGGGAGAACATTGGGAATGACATATCCATCCTGTGGAATTTGGTATGTGGACAGGTGGATGTGGCTATCAAAGAGATTTGAGTAGAAGTCCTGGATAATATTCTCCATTGCCTTTCTGGATGATGTGATAGATACATCAGGGCATCGGAGGGCAGTCATCTTGGTCTTATAATTTGGCAAAAGGACAGACGGTCTTTGTGAATGCTTTCACTGGCTTCTGCTGAGTCTTCCAGTATTTCTGCTCTTCTGTCTTTGAGATCTTCCTTTATTGCTTCTCTGCACAGCTTTGCAAACTTGGACATTATCATTTGGTCACCTGAGGCTAGCGCCTTGCCACATTGGCGAATTAGCTCTTGAGTTTCTGAAGTAGGCATCCTTTTGTGTCTTTCTCTCTCTCGGCATTCTTTGCACATTCATGGAGGTGCTGAGCCAGTCGGGTGTATTCTTCATCGATGTTGTCAATGATGGTAACTTCCCATGTTGCTGCAATGATGCCAAAGATTTCCCAGTTGGTGGTTGTTCTGGGAGTTCTCTTCTTAAATTTTGCAACCTTTTCTCCCCGTTGCGGGAAGTAGAATTTTGCAACATCAGCACTTGCAGCCCAGGCCGGGGGGGCCGCAGTTCTACCTAGGATGAACCAGAATCCAAGAGTATGGCTGGGGCCAGTGGTCAACACCTCCAGCCTCTGGGACCAGCGCTGCAGTCATCCCTGCCACTCCTCCCCGCGGGGCCTGGAGAGGATTTGTCTGACAGCAAAGCGGAGCAAGAGGGTGGCGACCAGAATCTTATCTGCAAAGTGTCCACTTGGGGCAGCTCCAAACCAAGTCTCCAGCCCGCTTGTCAGAAACCCAGACTATAAGGACCCACCCTTCAGAGACCTGCCCTTCAGAGGAGAGTATTTCAAGCCCAGGAATGCTTGAGCCACAGACGCAGATATACCTGGCAGAGCAGATACCAGCTTTCCGGGTTGAACCCCCTGCATTCCATGGACCACGAGAGAGACTTCCGACCCGAGTCCACCATCCCAATAGAGCTGCAGAAGAACCCAGAGAAACCCCACACCTTGCTGGCAGCGATCTTCACTATCCACACTCCGCAGCTCGTAAGATCTCCACCCAAGATATTAAGCTAGTCTCCAGCCTGGCTTGTCAGGAACCCAGCCTACAAGGAACCTACCCTTCAGAGACCTGCCCTTCAGAGGAGAGTATTTAAAGCCCAGGTATGCTTGAGCCACAGACACAGATACACCAGGCAGAGCAGATACCAGCTTTCTCTGTTGTGTGCGGTTGCTATGCAGCCACGCAATTTACCTCCAAATTACCATGAATATTCTACCCACCTCTCTGAGAGAGCCTCACAAAGGTAATGAGAGTATAGCGCCCTCACAGCAGAGCCTGGTATATATTTATATCCCATTAATGAATGCAGTCATTCTATATCTTTCTTTTTCCTTCTGACTAATTTCACTCAGCGAAATAGTCTCCATGTCTATCCATTTGCAGGTAAATTTCACAATTTCGTCTTTTCTGACAGCTGCATAGTATTCCATCATGTAGATGTACCACTACCACAGTTTATTTAGCCAGTATCGTACCTAATTTTCACTGCCCTTGCTTCTCCCTATGGATAGCCACAAATTGATATTCTGTACTAAAGTTAATTTTTGTGTTATTAATTTTACCTGTGTTTTTCTCATATGCATGAAAAATATGTTCATCTTCATTTGCCTTTTTTTTACTAAATATAACACTATTTAGGCTCATCCATAAGGTTTCAAATGATCAGATTTAGTATCCAAATACATTAATATACAATATTTACTTTGCTGATGCCACTCAGATTATTATATATTTCTGAAATTAACAACAGCATTTAACTATGTAATAAGTGTGGGGTGCATATAGACCAGAATTTAGTCTATGGGCTAGAGCCGTTATACATCTGGTAACGCATTTTCCTTGAGTCAGATAGACCCAGATGTGATCCCTGACATTCTATATGGCCCCTCAGCACCTTCAGAGGTGATCCCTGAGTGAAAAGTTGGAAGAAAGACACTGCCGGGTATGACCCAAAATCAAACAAAAGAATTAGTTTTGTACCTTTAAGGATAAATGTCCAGAATTTGATTTTATGTTTCAAGAAATCCCACCCTATTTTCCATAATAGTCACATCAATGTATTGTTCTACTACACACTATATTCTATTTCCACTTGGCCTCATAAGAAAATTCCACTACTAGTTGACAAAGTACAATAAAAATTTTAGTATTTTAAATGATTTGAAAATATTGATTACTCATATATATTTATTTTTCCTTTGTTATCATGAAACCTGTTGTCACATGTTTGCTTGGTCAAGATACTTACCAGGGATCACATACTTAGTTTTATAGTTTGCACACTGTTTCAATGTATGCACATTTGGTTACCGTAGTTTCTAGTGATGACAACCTCATGTGAGCCAGCAGTCACAATGGTAGTAAGTTTGAGATGATACTCAATATATAGGGCAGTGTTACCTGAAGTTAAGGTCTTGTGCTTGTAAGGCAAGTTCTTTATTTGAGTCACATTCCTGGGTTTAAGAAAGTATTTAAAAATATTAACATAGAGACACTTATAAAAGAAAAAATTGTATCAGATATGTATATATATGCATATTGTATGTCTGTGAAAACAGTATGACCAATTAATAGAGCAATGCAGATTAAATTATGGAATACTCGGGACTGGAGGGATAGTGCAGCAGTATTTGCCTTGCACATGACCAAAGCATGTTCAGTCCCCAACATCTCATATGGTCCCCCAAGCATGGCTAGAAGTAATTCCAGAGTTCAGAGTCAGGAATAAGCCCTGAACATTGCAAGGTGTGATCCCTAAAAGAAAATAAATAAATGGAACTACATAAGTTTAAAAAAAAATCATGGAACACCCAAACAATGGAAAATGCAACCATAAAAAAATCAAGTCTTTCATTATTTTATTATTATTATTAATCTTTGCTTCTGGGATCAGACCAAGCAATGCTCAGGGGATAATCCTGGCTCTGCACTTAGGAATTACTCTTGGCAGTGCTCAAGGAACCATATGGGAAACAGGGAATAGAACGAATTTGAGCTGTGTGCAAGTCAACTGCCCTTATTTTGTTCATATTTTTCCCTTATTTTTTAAATGTGTTGATTCTCAGGGGTAATACAGTATCTTTGATCAAAACCAGGACCTCCTGCATGTGATATTCCATTTGAGTCACACCCTCAAATATTTTAATTGAAGAAATGCTCATCAGATTTGACAAGATTTGAATAAATGTGTGAGAGTGAGTAAATTTTTCATCCCTTGCAGACATGTGAATATAAAACACAAGTGGATCATTGCTTATTCTGCTAGAAGTTATGAGGATAGCTTTTAAAAAGAAATTTGAGGATAGTTTTTAAAAGAAAAATGAAAATAATTCTAGCATTCACCTGGACATATTTATTAAGTTTTCTCACTTATTTCTTGAAATTCTATATCCTTATATAGATATAAAGGAGTAAGAGCAATATAAAGGAGTAAGATTATACAACTTCTTCTTCGTCCTCCATGCCCTCCCTCTGTTGATGCTGTTGCATGCCCAGGATCACATATACTTAGTGTGTTACTAGAAACCTTGGCCATGCCACTTGCATATCTTTTCAGTCTCAGTGCTGGGGCTTGGTATCTTTTAGCGACTCTGTTCATAACACGGCACAACATCTGGTTGTGGTATGACTAGGAATTTTTTGTGGTCCTAGAGATCATAGATAGCAGGACTGAAAGGAACCACCAATAGAACTGACAAGATCATGCAACTGTGAAAAATCAAGTCTTCCTTTATTAATTAAGAAAATGTTGGTTCTCAGTTCCTACAGTATCATGTATCAAAACTAGGAACTTCCTTCATCCTTCATGGTTGGTAAGCGTGTGGCAGCAATAATTAAACTTGTGGGCTTATGCTTGCAAGGTAGGATATTTAGTTGATGAGCCAATACTTGACACCTAGATTCTTTTTCTGAAAATGTTATGATACCTGCATGAATCTAGGAGTAGGAACAATATATTAGTCTGACCCTAAAGCAGAATTGCTGACACAAGACATTATAGCCTATCAGCTATGGTCAGATGCACTGGAAATGTTGTTCTACAAAAAGACTTAAAAAGTTCAAGTGTACCAGTAATAAAAAGAGTAAACGTTATGAGATTTGAAAGTTTATGGTCCCAATAGCCAACATCATGCATGGCATATTTTCTACTGAAAAATCAATCTCCCAAATACTGTGGTACATATAAAATATACAAAAAA
Source organism: Cryptotis parvus (assembly GCA_021461705.1). Classification (NCBI taxonomy): domain Eukaryota; kingdom Metazoa; phylum Chordata; class Mammalia; order Eulipotyphla; family Soricidae; genus Cryptotis; species Cryptotis parvus. The sequence goes on along the minus strand of JAJIBD010022863.1, from coordinate 28,979 downwards.
AATCACAGATATGATTCAAAATGTTAACAGTAGTTATCTATGAAAAAAGAAACTGAATCAAGCAGGAAGGTAGATGGGGAGAGTCCCCATGGCAATTAATTCTCGGGAAGTAATAAAACAAGACTTCAAAACCCACCATGTGAGCACAGGAACTAAGGCCTGATAAGACCTTTACCTGGTGCCAGCACAGACCCAGAGAGAGGCTGAAACCCACTGAATAAAAGCTCCAGTAAGAACAAAGGCCAGGAAAGCAATATCAAAGAAGACCATCCGCTGCTTCCAAATCTATCCTCTTGGCAGCCACCCTAACAATGAACTCTGTCTATGTAGAAAGCTCCACATGGGGCAGATTGGGAAAAATCTATAAGAGCCAACCTGAACAAAGCAAGTGCTCCCATGTGCACATGCAGTGCCCAAGTCTATGTGCTGCCTGTGCCCATGTGCTGCTGCCAAGCACATGTGGTGCCAAGCATATGTGTCATCCACATCTCCCCCTTGAGATGTATACTTTAATATGTTCATATTTAAAGCTGAGATGTGTGATGGGCTCTCTCTCTTGAGCTTGTTGCACTCTCTCTTTTTTATCCCTCTCTCTCACCTCCCCTCTTCCTTAAAACTTCCAAATAAAATCTATTATATGTCACTGTTGCCTCCTCAGAAAGTCTTTACTCTGAGAGAGAAGCAAGAACCCAACAGGACTGGGAAAAATCTAGGACTGACTTTCCTTCCAACAAGGAGCAAGGCCATGGCAGTTTCAGCCCTAGATTTCCCCAGCTGTTCCATGTGGCAGAGGTGGATAGAGAGAATGTGGCAGATTTCCATGTTGAGGATGCTCTGGGACCCCATCGGCATCTAAAGCTTTTTAAAAAGTATATAATGAGCTGATGTTTCTGAGAACAGAAATACATCAACTAAACTAAACACATCCAATTAAACACAACCAAATCAAGTTTTGATTGTATTAAATTTGATGGATGTAAACTTTGAGACAATAGTCAAAGAACAGAACTTGGACTTGTATCTACTTATCCAAGACAGTACCCAGTTGATTGTACCTGTTTATTAGTTTAAATCAATGATCACTGGGTCCTAATTTTATGCAGAGGGTTTATATTCTAAGAATGTCTCTACAAAACAGAAATCATTGTTTAAGGTCTGCCATACAGTAACTCCTACTTTGAACTATTGTTTGGCTCATATTCAAATGTGGTATAAAGCTCTGGAGTAAACGGGATCTCTGCTTGCTTGGCTTTTTCTCTCCTGGCGACTGATACAGGAAGTGGAAGCCAGAAAGTTAGGAGCACCGGCATGGCCTTTCTCAGCTTGCTGAAGCTAACTGTATTCTTTCCAGCCTGACATGAGGCACATAATCCTAGAGGCAGAAACTACATACAATGAGAGCAGACCAGGCTGCCCTATTGTGGGTGACAGATAATTGTCCCTCTAGCATCTTCTCTGGATCTAGGTTGTTGAAAGTCATGATTCTAGGCTTGATTGCAAAATTCTTTCCTGTCTCCTGTCCAGTTACTCTATCCCATCTCATTTCAGAGGGATTTCAGTTGTTCTATGGATATAATCCTGCATAAAACATTCTTAATTTGTGGATGAGAACCCAACAACCAAGGGAAAGAACAAACTGAAGAGACTTTGTGCATTTCACCCCTGAACACTTCTGTTCTGCTCCCAGAAATGTCTATCTACTTGTGCCAGAAGCTGTTTGAGTACTTGTCAACTGCTTTATTGACATTTAGATAGCTTGGGAATTCTAAGCTAATCTCCAGATGTGTGATGTTCTCAGAAACCAGAGGGTTGTGGAGGAAAGAGGAGAGCCTGAATGAAACCTGTAGATTTTTTTGTTCTTGTTTGGGTTGGTATGGGGGGTTGTTTGTCTGTATTGTAAAATCTCAGAAACAAATTTGCCTTCTCAGAAACCACGGGAACACCTTAACTAGCATCAGTCTTCCCCAAGTTCTGAGCACAAGTCAGATGAACGGTAGTGCTCCTGTGAACTAGTTCATTTAGTTGGTCAGTTTCAATCTTGCCCATTCAAAATGTCTCCAATCAAAATAGATAGTGGAATAGCTGGGGGTAGAAGATAGCATCAGACAAAAGGAAACCCTTAGCAAGACTGTTTGCACATTCACCGATACCCACACAGACTGCAAAATCAGGTAGAATTCTTATGCCTCAACAAAAGGCAGAATGAGATAGGACTTATGGGCCTGGGAAGACATCAGACAGGGCTTTTAGGGCTTTTATGTGTAATCATTTCCTCCACCATCAGCAAATTTCCAGAGAGGGACTAATATATGAGCCCTTGGATGAAAATAGCCCCTGACAGCTGGCGAAGCTGTCTTAAGGAATAGGATCCCTCCCAACAACAGTTACTGTTAAGTCTACTTGTGGTGCTATTCAGATCCACTCATCTTCAAAACAGTGTTCAGTTCTAGGTTTCTGATAGATTCACTTACCGGAGAAAAAATCGTGAGTGACGCCACTCAGTCTCTTGCCTGTTATATTTATCTCCAAATGCATATGATAGAGACAGGACCTCCTGGACCTGCTGTTTGCCTGCCTATATCATATGCATCTCGAGATAAATACAATGGGTAAAAGTCTGGTTGGAATCACTCACATTTTGTTGGAATAGAGCTAGCCCCAGTCCCATCTTTTGAAATCAGGAATGAAGATAAGGCCTTCACCAATAACAAACTCTGAGAAACCTTCTCAAGGGTAGGATTACTTTCTTCCATTATTACCATTGTACATGGCTGATATTGACTTAACCCTCTTGGAGGGGAATAATTTTATAGGCATCCATGTGAGTCCATACCCTATAGGAAAGAAAACTTGAAACATCTCAACTAATAAGTATGTCAATATATGTTTAGTGACATGCAGAACAACCACAGAAGGAAATGTTCTTGACCTTATGCACTCAGTGGGATTGCAACAACCTGGTACTCCATTTATTCCCTTCTCCAATAAATTTTGGTCATAGAAGAAAGGCTACAATGATGCTTAACTCCCCAGATATTATATGGTGTTTTTTTTGCCTGTGAATTTGATGCCTGTTAAAAGTGATTAGTGTTCCTTTCACTAATGCATGTGCATGTGGAAATAAGATAATATGAAAATACTAATATAAAGGAGTAATATTATACAACTTTATGCATGTAATGTACATTTCAGTGGATCATACACAAGAGAAATATGTTTCACATCCATCTGTTTGTTAAAATTCTGCTGAAAGTTCTCTTCAGGGTTGTTAATGTCTTCCTTCGTAATGTTTTCCGCATAGTAGATGGCAGAGAGAGGAATCCAACTTACTAGTGCTTCCTATAAGAGTAACTCCTAGAGGACTTCACCTTTATGACATAATGTCATTCTGATTACTGCTCAAAGTCTTTGTCTATATTGCAATCACATTGGTGATAGAGACTGAGAATATTAAATTAAAAATTTATAACATGTATTGTTAGTCAAATAAAAAAGACTGTAGATTTGCCTGGGAAATGACTTAGTAAATTGTATACTCAACATGCAAAATTATTTTCCCTAGACACTAATATTCTTCTATCAATGGATTCTGATCTAGAAACATCCTCACATTTAGGATTTGGGCATAGGTTAGTGACATTTCATTGAAGGAAGTTTTATTTGCTAATCTTTCATTAGGTCTTTTTCTTTCTAAGTAATGAATTCAGGAATAAACTTACTTCCTACTTTATATTTTGCACCTATTAACTCCAAGTCAAATTGCTCTTGATTTCATTTTGAGCAGTTACTCCTTTATGCAATCTGTCTACCTTGCTTCTGAGAAGCGTGATCCTTTCATTTCTTTTGCTTTGATATTCCTATATCTGCATTGCAAAGAGTAACCATTTTTAATGAAATATGACTTTGCATAAAGTTTCAATTTAATTTTCTTAGTGATTTTATTTATTATGATTTTTGTAAACAGAATGTTTATAGTATATATTTAGATATAACTAAAACATTGTTATAAATACTATATGGAAAATAAATTGATGACTCCAAGATTTTAGCCTCAGCTAGTGTTATTGTGATATGACTATTAATCAATGCATGAAAAACTGCAATAATGAAAGTTATGTTAGAAGAGAAAAGCAGAACTTCAAAATAGTACAAGTAAAATTAATTTTGACTTGAAGATAAGACTTTGATATCAACTTTCTATGTTTTAGCAGCTTACATTTGTCTGATTTGATAGTCTGGCATACTAGAAAAGCAGTCACCTAACTTTATTCAAAATTCACTTGGCAGGAACTGAGTAAGAATCAAAGCTACATGTGTGCTGGTAGGACATAAAGTAAACAAACATGCTAAGATGCTCCCCTTCCCTCCAATGCTTCTTATTTCCCTAAATTCCACATGCTCATTTTTAGGGTTGCTGGAAACAACTGCTTTTCAGGATTTAGGAATGGAATATAAAGTCATTTTGAGAAGAAGCTAAAGTAAGAAAGTGCCACTACTGTCATTGTAAATCAAGAGTTTTCAAAGAAATGAGATAAGACATATCCCTGGACACAGTCAACTAGAAATGGCTTTAATATTAATTAGTCAATCAAAGAACTGCTGGACTCATTAGTGGTATAGATGAGCACTGCCTCAGCTTCCTTGAATATGTAACCATTAAACCTAAGTTATAGCTTGTAAAGAACCTTTCTCCAATACTTGCTTATGGGGGTAACTGATTCAGAGGAATTGGCAAGAAACTGGGTTGCATACAGAGTGTAATTAGTGTAATTCCTAATTAGGGATTAGGAAATGAGCTTACCCATATTACAAATGGAAAAGGAAGGTGTGAGAGATGTATTTTGTTTTCCTTACTTCATACTGTAAAAATTATAATAGTGATAAATCCTGGATAATTGTGAGAGCAATAGCAGGGAAATCTGTTCTTAACATGAATACATAGCAAAGAGGTGGACTCTGGCAGCACCTGTGTCATTGGCAAGCTGATAAAATAATTACAACTGTAATGCAAATCAAATGCAAAAGATAAAAGTGGCTCTTAATGCTTCAGCTCTCCACTTTCAAAGGATTCATTTGATCGCATTTATAAAATGGGACCCTGAAAAGATTCTTGGAAGCCTTATGTCCTTCCTTTACCTTTCCTCAAATGTCTATACGACTTCCCATTATTATTCAGAATACACTTTTAAGTTTGTTTATTATATTAATACTTAATATAACAAACTCTACTATACTCATTCATAACTTATTTATTCATTCACACATCTCTTTCTTGGGACATTAGATATTTGGACACCAAATTTCTGATAACCTGAAGTTTACATACTAAGTTAAAGACATATAAATGAAAGTTTCATGAATCAAAGAATAGTGATTTAAAATTTATAAATTTTAGATTGAAGATGAATTCTCAAAGGCATTTAATCAGACACTAAGATAACCTGGGTGGTTAGTAAATTGTGTTAGTCTCAGAGGATAAAACCTTAATGAATTAATATAATGAGAGAAAGAAATGTAAATGGTAGTTAAATACTGGGTGTTTATGCAGTTCAATGTATTTATATTTATCAGTTATTCATTTACAAATTGTATAGCAAATGAGAATCAATTAAGTCTAAAGAGATTACTAGAAATGATTTATATATTTAAAATTATGGTGAGTGGAATAGCTATCATCTAAATATATCTATGTCTAGTTATGTTATTTTGTACAAAAATAAGTATCACAAACATGGTTAAGGTTTAGTATCTTTTATTGAGGTTTCTTAAATGGAGCAGGGGCAGAAGTACAGTGTGTAATGCACTTTTCTTACACAGAATACACATGGGTTTGATATCTGACACCATGTCTGATCTCCTGACCCTGGCCAGGGAGTGATCCCTGAATTTAGTTTGTAAAAACTCTTGAGCAAAACTGGATGTAGCTCCAAAATAAAATAATTAAAATGGGAGAGCATATTGAAAAGTTTTGGTGGATCTAAATCTACTTATATAAATCATTAAAGCCTTCCTTGCTTTGGTCAGAAATAGTAATGAAAATGGGTGAAGGGTGAATGATATGTGATACTACTAGTTTTGAGAATTAACTGTGGGGCCCAATATTTCCACAAATTTTCACTGCTTGTCCTGCATCTCCTGGAGATTTAGTGTGGGATTATAGAGCGGGGCTGGTGAGTAAGTCAATAGTGTGACAGAAGGGGAGGCACACCCACACAACAATGCTGTGGTCATGCCTGGGGTGAGCTCCACCACTTCTCAAATATTCTCTCTGAGATGTCAAACTGTAAACAATCTAGATACCCTGATTCCTGGGCTGAGAAATCTAGTGTTTCTCAGTGTCAGAGTGGGCAGCCTACTCCCATGCCTATACTTCCGGAAGCCTGGCTGCCATGCCCAGCTCCCACGGCTGCAGCCATAGACATGTTGACTCATTGGCCCAGACCTGAAGTCTCTTGACTTCATGGCCAGCACCTCCTAACTCCTCACTACTAAAATTCCAGTAGCAGCACACCAAGTTAGATGGGAAAGTAATATAGAAGCCAACTAAAGTTAACATAAAAACCCAAAAGTACAATAGCAGATGTCTCAACTAGAAAAAAACAACTTACTAACTACTTAGGCAAGGAATTAATTTTCTGATCAGGTATAACACTTGTCATGTAGAAAATTGATATTTTTATTTAATCCATTTCAACTCTAGAATTGTGTCAACAGTTATAGCATTTGTCTATATTAAAATGAATTTTTAACATTTGTAAAAGAAAGTTAGGGGCCAAGAATTACAAAATACTGAAGACTATTTTGTTTTCAGGCCACACCCAGCAGTACTCAGATCTTACTCCTGACTCTTCGCTCAGGGATCAATGTTGGTAGAGTTCAGGGTACCAACAAGGGTCAAGGGATTCCTTGCTTCCACAAGGGGCCAGTTGAGCAGTGCAGCTGTGGGTCTGGAGTGATTGGGTCTGGATCCACGTGGGAAGCAAACCATGAGGCTGACCTCCCGGTAAGGGCTCAGCCAGCCCGTGACCGAGTCCAACTTTGCTCCAAGGGTTTTCTCAACGTGCTGGGGAAGGACCACGCTGGCTAGACTCAGAGCGGAGATTTGGGCTCCCCCTTTCCTCCACCCCCATGCCAGCTACCCTGGAAGAGAGACCCACCCATGCCAGACCCACAGCTCCTCTGCAACCCTGGAAGAGATCCAGACCCAGCCACTCCAGGCCCACAGCTGAACTGCTCGGCCGGCTCCACGTGGAAGCAACCCATATTGGTCTGTTATTTTTAGAACAGGAAGATAATACATTTGCAGCTTAAAGGAAATGAATTGTGGCAATTCATTATAACAGTAAGGCTATATATGCAAAATAATCACAACTTTTTATACTGTTTTTACTTATTTGAAGAAACATGATTCAGCAAGTTACTGATAGTCAAGTTTTAGGCATATAATATTTCAACACCAATCCCATTGCCTCTGTCAACTTCCTTCCACAGTGTTCCCAAACTCAACCACTTCCCCTGCCCCACAGTCACTTGCCACTTCTTTTAAAAAAATATTTTATTATGTCACCGTGAGATATACAATTACAAAGATGTTCTTGATTGAGTTTCAGTCATAAGAACCTGCCATGGAGGCAAGCTAGGGAGGAGGGATGAATTGGGGACATTCGTGGAGTCACTTGCCACTCTAAGAAGAATATTATAAAGTGTAATATGATCAAGGTCCTCTTGCCCCTCGAGATGTTACAGGTGTGGCTGTGGTGCCCAGCTGCATTGGCAGGAGGCAGACAGGAGACAGGCTTGTCTACACCCAGGGCTCTGCCTCATGGAACCTGGATGGTTGATGGTCTGACATAAAGATTGGGCCCCTGGGGATGAAAGTAGAGCCCCAGCAGAGTTTGGCAAGCTACCTGTGGTTTATTCAATATGCCAAAAATAGTAATAATAATGGACCTCTTTCCAATGTGGAGACATTACTGGTGCCCACTCCAGCAAATCAATGAAAAACGGAAAGACAAGTGGTACAAGTGATTACAAATTGTGGGGTTGCAACTTAGATCTCAAGTGTCCAGTGTTGTTGAAAGTATGCCTTGGATATGTATGCTAGTCCTCATCAGATTCAAATGAAGGATGGCATCTTGATACATATATAATTCAAAATTTTAACCATGCATGTATAAATAGCCTGTAATCAAGAGATGTATCACAAGAAGGTAGGTAGAAGTTCATGGCTATGAGATTTTTTCTTTTTGAATATAAGGTTGCATATTTTGCTATCTTTTGTTGCATCTCTGATTCCAGAAACATTTGCTGCTCAAAATATTAAGTCTAGAAAGTTAGATATAAATAAAAGAGAGTGACTTAAACCTCACTTATCAACTGCTCTCAACTGTATTGCTATAATTCATCATGTATAAGTTATTTCCTATTTGCAGATGCACATACTTTTGCATGTGTGTACAGATATCACATAAAACATGCATCCATAAAAATAAAAATAAAAAAATAAAAAACACGCATCCATACAGAAATATTATGTGCATACATGGGACACACACTGACTGAGCTATCCCCTTTTGCTTGCAATGACTGCTACATAGGTGTTTGAAAATCTAAGAGCAGAGTCATTTGGTCTCAAGAAGGATATTAAGATGCCATAAATCTGTCAGCAGAGGAATGTTATGATATGAGGTGAAATAATGAAAATAACATTCCTCTGTTTTCCTCTTTCGAGTTTTCTCCCTGTGCTGTAAGCTAGCCCAACAACACTCTGTGCGGGTCTGGGGCAGTTCCCTCAGTCTTTGGAAGATTTCTTGGCTTTATTAATTCATTCATCTCTTTTATCATGCCTGGTGTTAGAGCCTCAGCTTTGTGATTAGTTATATAATTTATGAATAAGCTTTTTTCTTTGGTGTAACTAGCCTATTTTGCATTTTGTGCTATCTTTCAAAATAATTAAAATCATTTAATCTTGGACTTAAAAGTTATTAAGCACCATAATTTATAAAGTTACTCATAGTTGAGTTTTAGAGATACAATGTTCCATCACTGATCCCACTACCCAGTGTCCACTTTCCTCCATCAGTGTTCCAGGTTCTTCCCCCTCCCACCCCCAGCAGGCCTTTTGACTGATGTCTTTCTAAGTTCAGGTATGCTTTGGGTCTTTTGTTTTAGTCTTCTTTGCTTTGTGGTTTGGATATTTGGTTCTATTATTCCCTTTCTTTTTTGTGTTGTCTGTTTTGGATCATACCCGACAATGCTCAGGGGTTACTCCTGACTCTGCACTTAGGAATTATGCCTGGCAGTGCTCAGGGGATCGTGTGGTGTCCAGGGATCGTACCAGGATTGGTTGCGTGCAAGGCAAATGCCCTCCCCACTTTACTATCAGTCCACGCTGGCTCTATCATTCCTTAACATCACCTTTGTACTTTAATTCCTGATCTGGCCCTGCGTTGTTGCTCATCTGTCTGTTCCTCACCTTCCTTCTACTCTTTTTCCTCCCTACACTCTGGTCCAAAACTGATTTTTCTGCACAGTTTCAGTACATCAGTAAATGCAAAAACTTTGAGCACCCACATGGCAGAGCCTGGCAAGCTACCCATGTAGAATTTGATATGCCCAAACCAGTTATAATAATAGACTTCATTCCCATGATATGAAGGAATGGTTTGAGGCGCTTCATGTTCCTGGAGAGAGCAGAGGCCCTTAGGCTGTGCTAGCATGAGAACAGGGACAGATGGGGGTGTTACTGGCACCCACTCAAGCAAATTGATGAACAACGGGAAGACAAGTGACACAAGTGAAGAGACACACACAAATATATGCATATATCCAATAAATAATTTATTTGGAATTGTTACTCTCCTCTATCATAATAATTTCAACTAACCGAAAAACATTTATTTTCCTGAGTCCTTAAACTGTTAATATTCTTGCTCACAATCTATCTAATAACAAATTAAAAATATGGCAATCACTTTTGACATCTTCGTTCCTTATTTTATATTTTCTATCCATTGGGCACTTCTGAAAATGATGGCTTAATATAATATGTCCTTCTGTTTTCTTTTCTGTGATTATCAGAAGTGACAGTGCAATAACTATCATTCTCTTAACCCTGCTGAATCAATAGAATGTGCACTTAAATGTGTACATTCTATGCTGTGCCATTTCCATTCTAAAAGCAAATTTCTGTAAGCATCAGAAATGATTCATCCAAATTACATATACCAAATATCACCATGTGTAAATATTCAGATTTTTCCATTGCTCATATTCAGACCAAGTCTTGAAATTGAACAAAAATTTTCCATAGCACATGCCTTTCTATTATAGTTCCAATAATTTTTACTGTCAAAGCAGTAAATAAATGCTTTGACAGGAAATTAAAGACATTTTGAAATTTTTGTCTGATTTACTGTTTTGTTAATGAACAAAATGAGAAAAAATTCCTCATGAATAATTTCGAGGATATTTTTGTAGAGGTGCTCCTACTGAGAAATCATGTTCAGCATAATTAGTATATAATCTTTTAAATTAAATATCATGTTTAAGTTAAATTTTAATTATATATTTCCTAACTGATAAATATAAAAATATTAAATTTTTCATATAACTAGAAGTTTTTTGAGAGTAGAAGAGAAGAGAAAGAGCAATTAAGGAGATTATAGAGGATTTGGTATCACTTAAAAAAGTTAATAGAGAATAAAGATGTCACCTATTTTGGTATATTTTAGAATATAGTATAATATTCTGCAGTGTCTTTTGTAATTATTTTACCTTCTTATTCTGTGTCAGTGTCTTTTCTTCCTGCAACTACAAAGAGAATGAAAATAAGCTTGTGCTACACCAAATGTGTGACATTAAGAGATTTTTTTAAAAGTTCACCACAACCTGGAAATCCAGGTACTCAAGAAGAGATGAATGGACAAAGAAATGATAGGTCTACAGCTGAATCTAAAGAAAACTATGTTTATGAAAAATGAAGTAGTTCCGGAGGACCAATTCACTCTCAATGGAACATGATGAACAACCTAAAACCTGAGCTGCGCAGGAGGAAGAGAGCGGCATGGAATGCCTTCAAAGTCATAGAAGAAATAGCTAAAAGGACAAAGAACCTCCGGCTCCAGGCACATCTCTTTGACTCCACCGTTCTCCCTGCATTAACATACACCTCAGAGACCTGGACCCTGCAAAAGCAGGATGAGAATGCTATTCGGGTTTCCCAGAGAGGACTCAAAAGAGCCATGCTTGGAATATCATGCCTCACTGAAGTGAGAGAGAGGAATCCGGAGTTCCAACCTCCATCACTATTCTAAAAACAAGGACACTTTCTCATCTGCCTGAATGTCGAAAATCAGATGGGCTGGTCATATAATGTGATCTGGAGATGACCATTAGACTAGAACAGTTATTGAATGGATCCCACTGGACACCAAAAGATTGCATGGCCGCCCACCTGCAAGATGGTCTGACTTCCTTATCAGGACCCTAAACAAACAGTTCGAAGTTCTTAATATCCCCCAAAACAGACAGATGTCATTGGGCTACACTAGCACGTGATAGGGTCAAATGGAAACATTACTGGGGCCCGCTGGAGCAAATTGATGAATAACGGGATATGAAGTGATCAAGTGATCAAGTGATCACTTGTCTTCCCATTGATCATCTATTTGCTCAAGCAGGCACCATTAGCATCTCCATACATCCTGTTACATGCTAGTGTTGCCCAATGGCATCTGCTAACTCCAGGAACATAAAGAGCTTCTACTATTCCATCAGGTCATGGGAATGAGGTCTATAATTGTTACTGGTATTTGGCATATCAAATATGACACAGGTAGCTTGCCAGGCTCTGCCGTGGGGGTGGGATACTCTTGTAGTCACCTCTAATCTCGAGCATTGATTAATGAACCACGTGGCTGCAAAGCGACCATGCAGGCTGGACTGTGATCAGCTCTTTTGCTGGGTGAAGCTCTGAGGAAAGGGGAGTCTGGATGTGGATAATGGCGGCTCTCATGGTGTGGGGAGTCCTCTAGCTTCTTGCGAGGCTCTGCTGGGTTGGCGGGCCAGGACAGAATCAGCCTTCCCTCCCAGATGCCTCATGATCAGCTGGGCACAGGGGAGAGCTGGCAGGAGCTCTGCCCCGTGAGTCTCATACATGGGGCAGAATTGAAAAACAGGAGAAATTTTAAATCAAAGCTTCCTTCAAGAAGTGTAGCATGTTGGTAAAGTGGCTTCATTGACAGAGACTCAGGTAATGGGTCTCGTCCAGTGGTCATCTCCAAATTGTATTACATGTCCAGCAATCTGATTTTCAATGCCTTGGCAAACGAGACAGCATCCCTGACTCTGAAACAGCGACGGAGGTAGGAACTCCGGATTCCCTCTCTCACTTGAGTGAGGCGTGATATTCCAAGCATGGCTCTTTTGATTCCTCTTTGGGAGACCTGAATGGTATTCTCATCCTGCTTTTGTAAGGTCTCTGAGGTGTATGTCAACGCAGGGAGAATGGTGGAGTCAAAGAGGTATGCCCATAGCCGGAGGTTCTTTTTCTTTTGACTATTGTTTTGATGTTTTTGAAGGCAGTCCATCCTCTCTTTTCCTCCTGTGCAACTCAGGTTTCAGGTCGTTCATCATGTTGACTTCTCAACCTAGGTACACATAGCTGCTGCATTCAGAGATATTTGTTCCCTGAGAGTGAAGGGGGCCTCTGGAACTAGTTCATTTCTCAGGAACATAGTTTTCTTCAGATTCAGCTCTAGACCTATCTTTCCACATTCTCGGTCAAAGTCTGCCAGCATTTGTGCCGCTTGGCTGATATTTGGTGTTATTAGAACGATGTAATCAGAGAAGCGTAGGTGGTGTAGTTGCTGGCAGTCTATCATCAGTCCCATTTTTCCCATTCTAATTGTTGCATGATGATTTTGAAGGTGGGGCTGAAGAGTTTTGGTGAAATGGTATCACCCTGTCGAACCCCTCTTTTGATGTCGATGATCACTTCCCTGTAGAATGGTGAGATCCTACTGGTGAAACCGTGATATAGTTCACGAAGGATCTTTATGTATTGGGTTTGAGCGCCCTGTTTGATTAGGGCTTCTATGACCACTTCAGTCTCCACAGGATTGAAGGCTTTCTTTAAATCAATGAACGTGAGACAGAGCAGCATCTTGAATTCTCTATAGACTTTAATGAGTTTGGTTAGCATGTGGGTATGGTCAATTGTGCTGAATCCTTTTCAGAAGCCAGCCTGCTTGCATGGCTGTTCTTCATCTAATGTTATGCCAATCCTGTTCAGGATAACATGAGTGAACAGTTTGTATATGACAGACAACAGGCAGATGGGGCGATAGTTGCCAATGTCGTGAATGTCTCCCTTCATGAACAGTAGAACTGTCCTGTTAGTTTTCCATTCGGTCAGGTAGAGTGTAAAGAGTCGAGCTAGTGTATTGATGAGAACTGACTACAGATTCTTCGGGTTTGATCTTGAAGACAAGTGATACAAGTAATTTTTCAATTTCCTAGTAGCTAATCACTGCATGTTTCCAGGTTTTTGTTTATAGGTTGTTTTTGTTTGTTTGTGCATAGATGTTGGCACTGCAATTTGTGTTAAGCCACATCCAACTGTGAACCACTGGTGGTGTGTGCCATAGTCATTGTATTTAAAGCTAATGACCACTAGACTGAGACTAAAATTAATCTATTCTCAAAAATAAATTTCTTATTATGAATGCAATAATATATGTATATATTGTATTCTATATATTATGGATGGTGTTATGCCACATTTAAACCGTCTGCCATTGTTAGACATCTTGATTGTTTTTAACAACAATTTGTTAAATATCTTCATTTACAATCTTTACCTCCTCACATTTAGATGAGATTTAAAGTAAGATAATTACTTTGAGAGACTTGATCTATTAGAAATGAAACATTACCTTCCATCTCTCCTCCACAAAAGAGTAACTGCCTCATAATTCTAACTGGACACTTGTAGGGTAGACGTGATATTATGGTATTTGCGTTGCATGTGACTGAGCCGAGTACCACCATGAGTAATTCCTGAGTGTAGAATCAAGAGTAAACCCTAAGCATCACTGGATGTGACCCAAAAAAGCAAAATAAAAATTGATTAAATTAAATTTAAGAAAAATTAAAAATAACTGGATGCTTGTATTCATCTCTCTTTTGTTTTTTAGGCTTCAGCTACCTGATTGATTTTAAACTTGAAGCTTCCGCAGCTATTGCGTATTGTTATGGATAATGATCTTCATCACAGTTCCATATCTGCTGACAGGACACACCTTGATAGAACAAACTCCTGTCCAATATACCCATAGCCTATATCTCAAGTAGACACCTATATTATGTTGTTTGGATAGATAGAATAAATATGATGGAAAAAAATCTTAATAATTATAATAAAGTAATTTTAAAATAAGGAAATTATCCTTGATTGTTTAGATAGGTCTTGAAGTAACCACAAATCCCATTTCATATGGATTTTGAGACAGACGAGTCAGTATTAAAGTTACAGGGAATAGATAGAAATGGCTATTGCCATGCTCTTTGAAGATAAAAAATCACCAAAGCCTCACAATATTGCAGTCTCTAGAAGCTTAATAATCAAATACATGAACTCGGTATGACCTACAGGAATAGCCAAGGCTGAAATCTCTAATTTTAGCCCAGTACTTCCCAGTATAATCCTAATTTCCAGAACTGTAAGGTAATATAGTTGTGCTCCCTTAAACTATCAAATTTATGACTACTGATTATAGCATCCATATGGAAGGAGTATAACAATCTTCATTAGATTTCAAGGATCCAACAGTGCCTAGTGTCCTCTCATTTCTGATTTATGTAGAAAGAATAGTAATGTTGCCAATTGTAGTAGACACATGCCCATGATAGTTCCCCTTCTACAATATGGTTACACCTTGACATTACATGAAATAATGGAATTTCACAAAGAGGAAAAGGACAATCACATCTAATCTCAAAACTCTAATTTAGGTTTATAATCAATTACTTTAGCTAAGAGATCAGCCCTTCTACATAGCCTTTGGCCCTTGTCCATCCTTTGACTTATAACAATAACCAGATGTGCTTCAAAGGAGAAAGAAATTTATAACAGTTCTAAAGATCTATTTCAGAAACACAGCTTTTCTTTCCTGATAGATTCCACACTGAAATATCTTTATGCATTTTTAAATATAAGAAGCAGACTTGGTTATAGTGCATGAGCTTAAAAAGACTAAGTCTTAGTCAATGTTTATTGCTTAGTCAAAGTTTATTGCATCTTTTCTGTCACAAATCCCAAAGAAGAAATCAATCTTCTTTAGTCTAGCCAAAATAGATTATAATTTTATGGGATACTTATTGAAAATATCTGTGAACACAAACATTAGTCACAGACAACAGTCATGAATGTCATAACTTAACAAATACATACATTCCCCAACTAGGAATAATATTCAGTGGTGCCGACATCAATTATGATCCAACCATTGATGAAACAGACACTTACGTCAATAACTTACATGTCATCTAATCAACTTTCACAACAGTCTCACTTTACCAAAAGGCAAACTGACTGATGAAGATTAATATCTTTTCCAGGTCACATAAATTAGTGACTGAGCCATATTTGAGTATCTTATATTTTGAATGTGGATTCACTGTTCTTTTCAATATTGATAGCTCCTACCTCACAGCCCTTATATTATGAAATTTAGGTGGTAATACCAGTTGCTGGAGCATAGCTCAATGGTCAGTTCAATCTCTGTGGAGCCTCTTTATTCTGCCCATTGCCCTTCTCACAAGTGCTCACTGTGAAGAACTATTGAAACAAGAAAAATGATGGAAAATAACCTCACCAGTCTTGAAGCAGAAAGTATACCTAGGGAGGAAATGAATATTTTGGGGTGAAGAACAGTTTGGGTTTAAAATGCTGTGGGAGAATGCTGGGTTCCCTGACAAAATAGGGGAGCAGGAGAGGGATCCAATTATGCCCCAGGAGATCAGTGGTCAGTGGCCAGAGAAAGACTCACAAATCCAGAAAAGTTTTTTAAACATTTTATTCTACCACCGTGAGACATACAATTACAATGTTGTTCATGTTTGGAGATTTCGCTCACATAGTCTTCCAGCATCCACCCTCCATAAGTGCCCATTTCCCACCACCAATGTCCCCATTCCCTCCCCCCTACCATAGCATGCCTAAATGGTAGGTTCTTTAATACTTTTCTCTCTCCCTCTCTCTCCCTATCTTCTCCTACACATTGTGGGTTGCACTACATGCAAATGGAAGCCATCATTTGCATTTTTTGCCTGTATTTAATACTCAGTTCTATGTTGGTATCAGACCTTTCAACATTTTTTCACACATGTTCCCTTCTCTGTCTTACCTAACCTCTGACTCCCTTTACGCTTGCGGTAATTTCCACTTTTGGTAAAACCACTTGATATATTTATGTCATACTAACAAATGCAGTCATTCTATGTCTCTCTCTTTCCTTCTGACTAATTTCACTCAACATGATCCTTTCCATGTCCATCCATTTATAGGCAAATTTCATAACTTCATGTTCCCTAACAACTGCATAGTACTACATTGTGTGGATGTGCCACAGTTTCTTTATCCAGTCATCAGTACTCGGGCATACTGATTGTTTCCAGGATCTGACTATTGTGAATAGTGCTGCTATGAAAATAAAAGTGCGGATTGTGTTTCCGCTGTTTGTGCTTGGTCTCCCAGGGTATATTCCCAGGAGTGGGATGGAAGGGTCAAAAGGGAGCTCAATTTCTAGTCTTTGGAGGAATGTCCATATTGTTTTCCAGAAAGGTTGTACAAAAAAGACATTCCCACCAACAATGTATGAGAGTCCCCTTTTCCCCTGCATCCACACCAGCACTTGTTGCTTTTACCCTTTTGGATATGGGCCAATCTCTGTGGTGTGAGGTGATATCTCACTGTTGTTTTTATTTGCATCTCTCTGATGATTAGTGATGATGAGCATTTTTTCATATGCCTTTTTAGCCACACGAATTTCTTCCTTGTCAAAGTTTCTGTTCATCTCTTCTCCCCATTTTTTATGGGGTTAGCCAACCCCATAAAAATTTTCTTTTTTATGGGGCTGGAGCGATAGCCCAGCGGGTAGGGCATTTGCCTTGCACGTGGCTGGCCTGTGCCCGGCCCGCGTTCGATCCCCGGCATCCCATATGGTCCCCCGAGCACCGCCAGGAGTAGTTCCTGAGTGCAGAGCCAGGAATAACGCCTGAGCATTGCCGGGGTTTTAAAAAAAAAAAATTTTTTCTTCTTATATAGCTGTACCAGTGCCTGATATATTCTGGATATTAACCACTTATCAGATGGGTATTTGGTGAATATTCTTTCCCATTCTGTGGACTGTTTTTCTATCTTGGTCACTGTTTCTTTCGAGGTGCAGAAGTTGTTTAGTTTCATGTAGTCATGCTTATCTTTTCTTCTAGTTGCTTTGTTAACGGTGTTTCACCTTTGAAGATGTCTTTAGCTTCAATGTCGTGGAGGGATTTTCCTATATTTTCTTCAATGTACTTTTATGGATTCAGGTCAGATATTGAAATCTTTAATTCATTTTGATCTAATTTTTGTGCAAGGTGTTAGACACAAGTTCAAATTAATTTTTACATGTAGCTGTCCAGTTTTCCCAGCACCACTTGTTAAAGAGGCTTTCCTTACTTCAGTTAGGACTCTTTGCACCTTTATCAAAGATTAACTGATCATATCTTTGAGGGTGGCTGTCGGGATACTCAACTCTATTCCATAGGTCCACAGGTCTGTTTTTATTCCAGTACCATGCTGTTTTTATTACTGCTGCTTTGTAGTACAGTTTGAGGTTGGGAAAGGTGATGCCTCCCATCTTATTTTTTCCCAAGGATTGCTTTAGCTATCCGTGGGGGTTTATTATCCCATACAAATTTCAGGAGCGTTTGGTTAATTTCTTTAAAGAATGTCATGGGTATCCTTATAAAAAACGCATTGAATCTGTACAAAGCTTTGGGAGTATTACCATCTTGACAATATTAATTCTCCCCATCCATGAGCAGGGAATGTGTTTCCATTTCTTCATGTCTTCTTTTATTTATTGAAGCAGTGTCTTGTAGTTCTCTTTGTATAGGTCCTTTACACACTTGGTTAAGCTGATTTCTAGGTATTTGGTTTTCTGTGGTACAATTGTGAATGGAATCGATTTCTTAATATCTCTTTCTTCTCTTTCGTTATTTGTGTATAGGAAAGCCACATACTTTTGGGTATTGATTTTGTATCCTGCCACTCTACTATACATATCTATTGTTTCTAAGAGTTTTTGGGTCAAGATTTTAGGGTTGTCTAAGTATAATATCATGTCATCTGAAAATAATGATAGCTTGATTTCTTCCTTGCCTATCTGGATGCCCTTAATGTCCTTTTTCTTCTCTGAGTTCTATGGCGAGTACTTCCAGTACTATATTGAATAAAAGAGGTTAGAGAGGGCAACCTTGTCATGTTCCTGTTCTTAAGGGGAAGGTTTTCAATTTTTCCCCATTAAGAATGATACTCGCTGTGGGATTTTGTTAGATGGCTCTATCTTGAAGAAGCCTCCTTCAATTCCCATTTTCTGGAGGGCTTTAATCATGAATGGGTGCTGGATCTTTTCAAATGCTTTTTCTGTATCTATTGATGAAATCATATTTTTTTTTCCCTTTTATTGATATGATGTATTATGTTGATTGATTTGCGAATGTTGAACCATCCTTGCATTCCCTGGATGAATCCTACTTGGTCATGATGTATGATCTTTTAATGAGTCTTTGGATTCTGTTTGCTAGTATTTTGTTGAAGATCTTAGCATCTGTGTTTATCAAGGAGATTGGTCTGTAATTTTCCTTCTTTGTGTGTCTCTACCTGTTTTGGGTATCAGGGTGTTGTGTGACTCATAGAAGCTGTTAGGAAGTGTTTCTGTTTCTTCTACTTCCTGGAAGAGCTTAAACAGGTCAGGCCATAGGTCCTCCTTAAAGGTTTGGTAGAATTTGCTAGTGAACCCATCTGGACCTGGGTTTTTGTGTTTGGGCCTACTTTTAATTACCGTTTCAATTTCCTCGATGGTGATAGGTTTATTCAGGTATTGGAGGTCTTCTTGTTTCAATTGTGGGAGGTTATAGGACTTCAGGAATTTATCCATTTCTTCTAGGTTCTCGTGTTTCGTGGCATATAGGTTCTCAAAGTAATCTTTGATGATCTGTTAGGATTTCTGTCTTTTCTGTTGTGATGTCACCATTTTCATTTCTGATTCTGTTTATTTGGGTTCTCTCTTTCCCTGTCCTTAAAAGTCTTGCCAGTGGATTGTCGATCTTGTTTAATTTTTCAAAGAACCAGCTCTTGGTTTCATTAATTTTTTGAATTGTTTTTTTTGGTTTTCAGCTCATTGATTTCCTCCCTAAGTTTTATTATTTCCTTCCTTCTGCCTGGGTTGGGCTTCTTTTGTTGGTCTTTTTCTAATATTTCAGCTGAGAGGTCACGTTATTTATGTGGGCCCTTTCTTCTTTCCTTATGAATGCTTGCAGAGTTATGAACTTTCCTCTTAACACAGCTTTTTCTGTGTCCCACAAGTTCTGATAGTTGGTATCTTCATTGTCATTTCTTTCTAGGAATCTCCTGTTTTATTTCTTCTATGACCCATTTGTTGTTCAGCAGTGAGCTGTTCAGTTTCCAGGTGTTTGATTTGACTCCCTACTTCTGTGTATTGTTAACTACTATTTTCAGTGCATCATGATCTGAAAAGATAGTTGACACAATTTCTATCTTTTTATTTTGTTGAGGTATGCTTTGTGGCTCAGTATATGGTCTATCTTGGAGAATGTTTCATGTGCACTGGAAAATAATGTGTATTCATCTTTTTTGGGACGAAAAGCCCTGTATATATCAACCAGAACTCTTTTTTTCCATTTTTTCCTTCAGGTCCAGTATTTCCCTGGTGCGTTTCAGTCTCGTCGATCTATCCATAGTTGATAAGGCAGTGTTGAATTCTCTGACTATTATTGTGCTACTGTTAATGTCTTCTTTGTGGTTTATTAATAGTCGTTTTAAGTATTTTGCTGGCCCCTTGTTTGGCGCGTATATGTTTAGTAGTGTGATTTCTTCCTGGTATACATACCCCTTAATTATTAAGAAATGGCCTTCATTGTCCCTTTTAACCTTTTTCAGCCTGAAGTCTATATTGTTAGATATGATTATGGCCACACCTGCCTTTTTGGAGTAGTTTTTTTGCGTGGAGAATGGTCTTCCAGTCTTTGACTTTGAGTCGTGTTTGTTCTGATTATTCAGATGTGTTTCTTGTAGGCAGCAGAATGTTGGATTCAGTTTTTTAATCCATTTTGCCACCCTATGTTTCTTAATTGGTGCATTTAGACCATTGACTTTGAGAGATATTATTGTCATTGGATATTGTGCCATCTTTATGTTTAAACTTGTTGTTGGTTTTGGGTTGTCTTATTTTACAATAAACCCTTCAATCCTTCTTTTAAAGTTGGTTTTGAGTTTATGAATTTCCTGAGTTGTTTTTTATCCATGAAGTTGTATATCTTTCCTTCACATCTGAAAGTAAGTCTAGGTGGGTAAAGAATTCTTGGTGAAGCCTGCAGTTCATTGAGTCCTTTCATAATATCCCATCATTATTTTCGGGCTTGGAGTGTTTCATCTGAGAGGTCTGTTGTAAATCTCAGGGATGCCCTTTGTATGTAATTTCCTTCTTTGATCTTGCTGCTTTCAGTATTCTATCTCTGTCTATGGATTTTGTCATTTTAAGAAGGATGTGTCTTGGAGTATTCTTATTGGGGTTTCTTTTAGCTGGTATCCTACGGGCCTCCTTTATCTGGGAGCATGCTTTCTTCAGTTCAGGGAACTTCTCAGCTATGATGGATTTGACAATTTTTTTTCTTCATCAGGGTTTTCTTCTTGCCCTTCTGGGACCCCGATGATTCATATTTTGTTCCTTTTGGCTTCATCCTAACTTTGTCTGGTAGTCTTCTCATTGACTGTGAGTCTTTTTTCCATTTTCTGATGTTGTCTACAGAATCTCTGAATCTCATCTTCGAGGTCACCAATTCTCTCTTCAGTACCTGTTACTCTGCTTTGGAGGCCTTCCCCTGTGTTTTTCAGTTCACTTACCTCATTTTTAATATATGTCATTTCTGCTTGTACTTTGGCCTGAAATATACTCAATTCTGCTCTCATGTCCTCTTGTATTTTATTGACTTTGTATTCCATTGTTTCTTTGAGTTCCTTGTGAATATTTAACAGTTCCTTTTGTAACTCCTTTTCAGAGAGGTTATATAGCACATCGTTATTGCTTCACTCATCTGTTTTAGTGACTTCAATCGTAGAGCTTGAAGGAATTCTGTGTTGCTTTACCATAATGACTATAGTAGGTTAAAATGTGTGTTCTGGGTGACTAGTCAATAGAGTTAGTAGGTGCCTGAATTGCTTTGCAGTTAAGGATGTATAGCAAAGAATTTAGGGGCAAATGTTCAGTGGTATCTCAGGTAGATATATATTATTTCGATCGAACACACTAGCATCCACGTGGTTTTGAATTTTGGGGTGTCGTTGGGTGGTTCCGAGTCAGGGGTCAGAGTGGAGGTAGTTCAGTGGAAGAACCGAAGAAGCTGGTGTGGCTTGGTCCCCTTCTCAAACTTCCAGCCCTTTATCCTGGAAAGGAATGGCTAGGGGCCTGTCCTCCTCGGGAACACACCTGGTGTGGAGAGCAGGGAGCTGCTGAGTGTTGGGGCGGATGGCGCCGGGATGGCCAAATCCAGCAAAGTTTTAAAAAGGATTTTACTCTCACAGGTTCTGGTATACAATACAATAATAGGAAAACCCCAGACTTTAGGTTCCTAGCTGATTTCTGACCACGAGTAGGTTTAGAATCCTAGGACAAGATGGTCGTTACCACATGCTTAGGCCCAATAGGGAAGAGAATGGAGAGAGGCAGAGCAGAGGCAGTGAGAGAGCAAGCAGGGAGTGAGGAAGAGCAGAAAGAAAAGGCTACTGTTTTCATATCTTTTTAGCCCTGACTGGCCCACATCAATGGATCAGATCGCAGTTAAGGCCAGTTTTTTTCAGGTTTTCTTCTCCCAGGACTTCACCTGGTCCCACTGAAATGTTTGTATTGCCCCAGCCAAGGTTTGTCCTTGAAGTTTCTCTGCAGGCCCTATGGAGAATGGGAGAGAGACATCTGAGATGAACTGTATCTCAGAAATAATACAAACGTCATGTATCTGTACCATGGGTATTTTACAGTCAGGTATATGTTTCTCCAAGCCTTCAGAAGATCCTTTTCGTTACTTCACAGTTGTGTTGGATACTAGCTTTTAGACTTAATAGAGATCCACGCTTGCTTGCTTGCTAGGAGGCAAACAGGGTTTCTCTCTGATCTAATTATAGTTACATTATACTTAGAGATCCAACATAACCAGATAAAAATACTGGTAAGGTCTGTCTACTCCCACAATGATTGTGGTAGCATGAGAGAAAATGTTTATACCAGCTAGCGTAGAACACGTGGTAAGATATTCTACCACAGAGTCACAGATCCAAACTGTTTTTTTTGCTCCTATCTACAAGTGGTCTGCAGGAGGTAACTCCAGCAAGATGAAGAGGTTTTGGGCAGCCATGTGAGCTATATATAGTATATGCAAATGTTAATTTATAAAAATGCACACCTGACTCTAATGTTATAATGCAGCATTGATGAAATGTTAATTAACATGTTAATTAATTGTATATTTATATATACATATATAAATATATATGTATATATATAATTCTGCTTAGGAAAGTGTTTCTTCAAATGTTTTACACTGCAGAGGGAATTAGTACTTTAGCAAAGATAAATGCTACTGAAATAAGTAGAACTAGAATCAAAACACTTCTCACCATGAGAATATTTTAGACATTGTTTTGTTGTCTTTCTCACATTAAAGATGAATAAATTAGAAATAGGTAATGGTTGGTTCATATCTAAATTTTTCAATGAAGCAATTGTAAAATTAAATAAATACCTCCAAATTTTAGGATTGTGTGAGGTATTTACATGTTATTAATCTCTTCTAAGGGGCTAAAATCTTAAATTATAGTCCCATATAATTTGGTACTATGTAATTTGTATCTATATTTTAAAAAATTAACAATTGAAACACATATTTTCAGATGATGGTAATAATCCTATGACTTTACAGTCGTTTATTACAAGATCCAGAATGAAATTGTAGAATTCAAACAGACATTATTAGCCTACATGAGTCAAAATCCTTTTATTTTTTTATTTTATTCAAATAACCTAGTCATTTATTTAAGTAATTAGTTTATTTACATTTATTTTAATGCAGTTATATGTATAAATAAGACTAGATCATAAACATATGTTTATTTTTATTAAAATAAGAATTATAATGATTGATAATAAAATAATTTAATAAAGTGTAAATGCTTGATTTCTGAAACAGCAAGGTGACCAGTAAATTTCCTTAATGTCTCTGTTTGTTATGTGAATGTGCACAAAGTCAAAATAATCCAGCTTAAAAATAGAACAGGCCAGCCAGGAATAGATTTTAAAATAACTTGCTGCAGTCATATATCTTGACAATGAAAATGTTCCACTATAAATCCCTTCGCTGCTCCTGATTAAGCACTCATGGATTCTGAGTGGAGACAGTAAAAACAGAAGCTATGAATAATGAAGTTTTTTTTTTTTCACGGTACACCATAGTCTATTAAATAAAGTTTGATTTAGCTGGTTGTTGAGTATTCCTGTGATTTCTGTTAATGGACACATTAGATAATTTTTAATCAATGTTAGATGTGCTATATATAACCCATAAAATTAAGATGTCATCTATATAAAATAGGGTAGTAAACATTTTATTAGGAAGATTGATTCTTATACATCACTTAAATTGAATAAGAAAATGAATTATCAGCTCCATGATTTCTAACTTATAGTGCTTTATTGTAAATACTTAACTGGATCTGAGTTTGGCGAGCAACTGTACTAAGTGCCAGGTTCCTTTCACTCATCAACAGTCCATTCAACAAGTTTTGTCTGTATCACCATAGGAGCTAAAGGAAATTCCATTAAGTTTGCTTTCATCTAATTTTTATAATCAGAAGTTCCCGGAATGACAACTGTTTTTCCCTTTTCTCCCTGTGGAAGACAACATTTTCAGGCCCTACCCACTGAGATAACCATCTGCAATCAGATTGAACAGGACCCACTCATTAAGAGACTGCATGCAGAATTCCTCTTTGGAAATAAGTCACCTCAAAACTTGATGTAGTGGAAACATTTTTAGGTGATCAGTATAAAAATGGCTGCCTGGATCTATGTGGATGACAGGTAGGTACTTTTTCTCAAAACAATTTTGATTTTCTCTAGATAAAATACAACCATATACACAGAGCAGAGCTGCTACTGGCTCTCCCTGTGCCTAGCTGATCATGAGGCACCGGGAGGGAAGGTGGGCTCTAGTCCTGGCCTGCCATGCCAGCAGAGCTTCGCAAGAAGCTAGAGGACCCCCACCCCACAACATGAGGGGCCACCATTTTCCATATCTGGACTCCTCTCTCATCAGAGCTTCACCCAGCAGAAGAACTGATCACAGCACGGCTCGCACTGCCGCTTTGCAGCCTTGTGGTTCATCAATAAATGCTTGAGATTAGAGGTGACTACAAGAGTATCCCACCCCACGGCAGAGCCTGGCAAGCTACCTGTGTCATATTTGATATGCCAAATACCAGTAAAAATTATAGACCTCATTCCCATAACCTTTTGGAATGGTTTGAGACTCTTTATGTTCCTGAAGCTAGCAGATGCCCTTGGGCTACACTAGCATGTGACAGGATGTATGGAGATGCTACCGTCTCCTGCTTAAGAAAATTGATGATCAATGGGAAGACAAGTATTACAAGTGAAAATACAACCATGTTTGCATTAATTTAATTAAGAGATTTACATATAAATTCCTGTTCTGTAGTTAAAACTAGAGAGGACTGAAAAGATAGTTACAGCAAGTAGCATGCTTGTAAGTCAAGCTAATTTTGGTCCCTGGCATTCCATATGGTTCCCCAAGGAAGACCAGAAGTAATACTTGAGTAAAGAGCCAGGAGTTCCCCTGAGATAGACCAAGTGTGGCCCCAAAACAAAATCAAAGAAAACAGAACAGAAACCAAGATCAATTGCAAGGAAACAGTTCTTTGCAAATACCAAAATATCCAAAATATTCTTTGGATATTTCTGTCCAGAATATCATCACATTTTCCCTTATATATTAATGAATACATGATAGCATGTAAATTCCAGGAATAGTATTTGTTGTTGTTTGGAATTATCATGGATATGAATGCATGTATCTGTATGTGATCACTTACTTGACTATAAATAAGTTTATGTATAAACATTTCAGTCCACATCCCTGGTAAGCAACACCTAATTAAATATAAGAAATAGGAAACTTGTTCAGTGCTTTT
This sequence comes from Cryptotis parvus, assembly GCA_021461705.1. Lineage (NCBI taxonomy): Eukaryota > Metazoa > Chordata > Mammalia > Eulipotyphla > Soricidae > Cryptotis > Cryptotis parvus. The sequence goes on along the minus strand of JAJIBD010022863.1, from coordinate 3,433 downwards.
AGTACAAGTATGTGGGTAAAAAGCTTTTTGCTCAGTGATATTAATTTCACTAATCTAACCCAGAGTTCTGACCTCCGTCGCTATTCCAGAATCAGGGACGCTGTCTCGTTTGCCAAGGCATCGAAAATCAGATGGGCTGTACATGTAATGCGATTTGGAGACAACCGCTGGACTAGAGCCATTACTGACTGGATCCCACTGGATATCAAAAGATCACGTGGCCGCCCACCTACAAGATGGTCAGACTTCCAGTAAAGACCCTACCCTGAAGGAACGGTTTGAGGCTCTTCATATTCCTGAATCAACCAGATGCCATTGGGCTACATTGGCACGTGATAGGGAGCAATGGAAATGTTACTGGCGCCCCGCTCGAGCAAATCGATGAATAACGGGATTCAAGTGATCAAGTGATCAATCTAACCCTTACCCAGGGTCTTAGGCATGATAATCAATTCAAATTATATTTCAGGCTACTTTATGAAAAGGCAATTTGATCTGTACTATTACCATAAACTGTATTTTCTTTCAAAATTCCTTTGACTTCCTAGTAACACTGCTTATGTTTACTATCTCTATAAAAAAAGACTAAATGTGAAAAGGCAAAGGTAGTTGTGAAAACATGACTGCAGATCTCTGTGTGAGCCTTTTCTGTCTTTGGGTGGCAAAGGGCAATGAGGCAGAGTGAAATACACACTTTTTTTTCTTTTTTGGGTGACACCCGGCGATGCTCAGGGGTTACTCCTGGCTCTGCACTCAGGAATTACTCCTGGCGGTGCCCGGGGGACCACATGGGATGCCGGGGATCAAACCCGGGCTGTGCTGGCCGCTGCAGAAGGCAAATGCACTACCCGCTGGGCTATCGCTCCGGGCCCCATTATGCACTTCGTTAGGAACCCAATTCATTTGTTAATTTCTTCATCCCTGTATTTATATGACATAAAATTGTATAACTATTTAGCACCAGTAACTTGGTTTTAAGAATCCTTTGAGTGTTTGTTTAAATTTTGCTGAAACTTACAATGTTTTTACTAAGACAGTAAAGACAAAATACCAGAAATGTCCATAAAAACACATAAACAAAAGTTTTTCAGTCACTGAAAAGAAAAAAAATAAGATGTTGCCAATGTGGGGAAATGCTGGTGCTCCCGACACAAAATCCTTCTGCCCCAGGGATTGGTGGCAGGTGGACGGAGAAAGACACCAGAATCCAGCAAAGTTTCAAAGTGCTTTACTTAACACAGGTTCTGGCATACAAATCAGCAATGGGAAAACCCCAAACTTAGGGTTCCCCTCTGCCCCCACTCACATCAGGGCTGAACCAACGAGGTCAGGACCACCGCTTTCTGGGGTTAGAGTCTAGGTGAGGTGGGCAGGTGCGGCGCTGGGGTCAAAAGCCCAGAGATTTCATTTTGTTGTTCTGTGGTAGGGTTCCCAGCTGGGGCCCTGGCCACACGTAGCTCCAAGATGGCTGCCACCACATGTTAAGGCCCTGCAGAGAGGAGACAGAGAACAGGTAAGAAGAGAGCTCAAAAAAAAAAAGGCAGAAAGAAAGCAGGCTACAGTTTTTATACCTCACAACACAGACCTTCCACTCCAATGGAAAGCAGTTAGGGTCAAATCCTCTCACATAATTTCTCCCAGGACCTCACCTAGGCCCTTTGAGATGTTAATGCTGCTGAGTCAAGATCCTCCTTGGAAGTGCTCCTGCAAATGGAAGAGGGGCTTCTGAGATGAACTGTATCTCAGAATACAAAGATATGTACCATGGAATATTCTATGGTCAGTTATATATTTCTCTAAGCCTTCACAAAAGTATCATCTTTCTTCATGAGAAAGATACAGAATATCTTTCTGTATATTAGTCTTTGACTTATCAGAGAGCCATGCTTGCTTGCTTGGAAGCATTTCTCTCTGGTCTAATTACTTAGAGATCCAACGTGGCCAGACAAATATACCGGTAAGATCTAGCTAATCCCACAATGATAGTGGCAGCATGAGAGAATATTTATACCAGCCAGTATAGAATACATGGTCAGATTAACTACCACATTTAAACTCCCCTCCTCCTATCTACAAAGTGGCCTGCAGGAGGCAACTGCAGGCCAGATGCAGAGGCTCTGGGCAGCAGTGTACTGCAACTCTGATGCTTAATTCACCAAGGGTACATAAAAATTTAGTTTCTATTAGTGGTTTGGAGTTCATAAACAGTGATGCCAGTGACTTATTCCTGACTCTGCTGTCAGGTAGCATTCTGGTGGTGCTGTACCGGTGATTGAACCAGATTGCTCAAGTGCAAGGCAGTATCTTCCCTCACGTTTATCTTTCCAACCCATGGTTGACTAATGTATAAAAGCCAAAGTGATATAAACTTAAATTAAATGTATAAATCAACTCTTGAAAGTTTAACGTATGTTCTACAGAAATCGAAAACATTATCAGCCCCAAATTCACAAGAATGCGGAAGTTTTTACTAATCCATCAAATAAGCTTAACATCATAGACATATAAGGAAATTTTCATCAACAAAAGTGGAGGTCTCATTGTTTTTAAAAAGATAGATTAAAGACTTAAAATTGAGCCACATAGATACTATATTTACTGGCTCTCAGACTTTTGGGGAATATATACATACCCCACATATATATTCCATACATATGGATATATATTCCATATATTCCAAATATATATATCCATATGTATATGATGTATATATATGTGTATATATATAATATTGTTTGAGGCTGTTTATGTTCCTGGAGCAAGCAGGTGCCCTTGGGCTCTACTTGCATGAGGCAGGACATATGGAGATGTTACTGGTGCCTGCTCAAGCAAATCGATGATGAACGGGAAGACAGTGATACAGTGATACAGTGATATAATATGCCTCTATATTTTTGGGACCACAACCAGCTGTGCTCAGCGTTTGCTCCTGGCTCTGTCTTCAGTAATCACTCCACCCCTGGTTGGGCTCTGGGAACCATATGGGAAGTCAGGGATTAAACATAATGGAGGGTAAGTGTCCTAGTTGTTGTACTGTCAAACCAGTCCCACAATTTTAAACTTTGAGCCACAATTTCCTTAACTTGAAGATGCTATCAGCAGCTATTGCATTGGCAATAAATGCCAAACACCTACACTATTAGAGTTGCTCAGGCAGTAATTTTATGATTACCTTTTTAATAGTTATGCTATTATTTTATTAAGTTGGGAAATAATTATATTTATTATTTGCCCTCATTGTTTCATAGTCTCCATAGATTTTATTTTGTTGTTCTGTGGTAGGCTTTATTGTCTAAATATCAAAATTTCTTTCCCAAGTTTGATATTTAATCATAGTTAAGTTTTCTCAATGTAGGCCTTACTGTATCCTATTATGGGTGTGTCTACGCTACTAGTGACTTCCTGGCATGCACACTAAAGTGTCTAGAGTAAT